>AP025067.1:1597161-1719410 GCA_036186865.1 Eustoma russellianum | reverse complement strand
ATACAAAAATGATAAATATGTAAACGTGACATAGCATGGCCAAACTAAATATGATCTTCATGAGACCAAATGAAGATCATAAAGGAAACCCTATGTGAAAGACTTCCTATTACAACATTTGCAATGATACATATCTTCTACTATTGAGCTCGTGCCTCCATCTCCATGGAATCCACTCGTCCTTGGTGTGTGTCGCCATCACCACTTTGGTAGCTTGATTCTTCACTTATTACAATAATAAAGAAAACCTAACTACTTGTGAAATAAAATACAACAAAATAACAACGGCACGTAGGCCGTGAAAACCCAAAATAAAATATGACTAAGTCAATCACATAGGTCCTAAGGCCATGCTATGCACCATGCAAAGACATCAAATAATTATAATATATCTTATACAAACATATTATAACAAATAAATATATTGACATTCTTAATGTCACAACAACGAACTATAGGACGTACGCATACGGCGGTCCCGCTAACACAGACGCGTCAATCATATTAACGATCTTACTGTTTTGAATACGTGTAAGCCCTTATAGAAGCATCGATCGAACCGAGAGTTATCATTCGAAACCCGAAACAGAATCATCAATCGAATTGATAACCTGCTATTTGAAATCTGAAACAAAACCATCAATCGAATTGATAATCTGCCATTCGAAATACGAAAACATAATCATCAATCGAATTGATAATCTGTCTGTTTTGAATATGCATAAACTCTTACAGAATCATTATCGGTTGTTCATATCGATAACAAATAATCGTTTTGATCATCACATGAAAAACGAAAACATTATATCACATATAACAATCTCGAATTATAACATCTCATGAAAACGATTTGAAAACACCAATCCGCTCTCATCAGATGAGATTCGAATATGGTTTTACACATATCATGGCATATCGTGTGAGTCGTTTTAATCATCACACGACAAACGAATTCTGCTATATACAAATCATCTCATGAAAACGTATTGAAAAACGCCATTCTTCTCTCATCATATGAAATCCGACTTGGGGTTTGTACATATATCATGCCATACGAATTCAAACAGAAAACATATAATCACATAAGCATGATATAATCGATTTAAACGAGAACAACAAGTGGCTCTGATGCCACTGTTAGGAAATCTGACAAAATCATCGCAAAATGTGCAGCGGAAAAACAAAAACTTGATCTCTGATTTCCGACCAAGGATCCATGTTGTTCGTTTAATTCGATGAAAGAAATCAAAAAACTTTACCTCTGTAGATTCGAAATCTGCAGATGTAGGAGGTGCGAATGTAGGAGGCACGATGGCACGATCATCCTCTGTCGGTATCCACACGAATGCTTCTGTCCGGAGTGCTAGCTCTTGAACGGCGTGGCTGAGAGAACTTGTTTTTCTCCAAAAACGGCTCTAGAGTTTTTCTGATGATTGTGTGTTTTTTTCGTGTGTCTCTGTATATGAGATACACAGATATATATACACATATACAGACATCAAAATCTGAGTCCTAATCGGATTAGTTGATGCCAATCAAAATCCATATCAGATATGTATTCTATCAGGATATTCGAAATCCATATCAAATATGGATTCTCTCGTTATTATCCAATAATATATATATATATATATATATATATATATATAATCACCACAAAAAACGAAAATAATAATAATTAATATCTAATATTAATATTATTAATATTATTAATATCAGCCCATAGGCATTCTTGTGCGTGACCCGATAGGTCCATATTAATTGGCAGTCGGTTAAATCTCCATTAAACCAACAAGTCGTAATTGGTCTCTAGCAAGACATTACGACTACCCAATTAATACGAGTAAAGTCCAACTAGCCTAATAATTGTACATGCATTAATCCCTTTGTCACATGATATCTAGTTTGAACATAAGTCATGGTCAACGTCATACTTATATTGTTCAAACATATGATTACTCGATCTCTAAGTAGACTGATTAAACAAATGACATTGATCACACTATCAATTCATTTGAGCACGGCCATGCATTTCACAGTCTCACTAATCGAGGGGCCCAAAGATATCTCTATCAAAATAGAGGGACAAATTCTATCTTGATTGTTCAATATTCTCTACATAATTTCTATCATATTCAATCATGACCTTTATTATTATCCAATTACGGATAACGTTTGATCATAACAAAATATAATAGTCTTTACGTTGGAAACTATGACAATCTCAAGTCTAAGGATTAAAACATGACTATCATGAGATTTACTTATGACGCTAATCCATGTAGTAATCTCATGATGGATCTATCCAATACATTGTTCTCTAACAAGTATCTATGAGATTGATTTGTATCAGCATACACATAATCATCTCACGATTATCAAATCAATACTCATACTGGTTATAAATTATTTTATCTCTATAACAATAGTGAACCAGGGACATATATCATAATTGTGTAACATACTAACCAACAATAATGATAATAAAACCTCTTTATTAATAATAAATGTATAACATAAAATATCCAAATCATGGCCTAGGGCACATACACTAACATAATGTGTTGTCTATGGTTCTCCCTTTGATAATTATTTGCAATAAAAAAGTTTGCAAATCTACCATACCAAGCTCTTGGAGCTTGTTTTAAACCATATAAAGCTTTCTTAAGCTTGTATACATGGTTATGATTCTTTGGATCTTCAAATCTAGGGGGTTGTTTGACAAACACCTCTTCTTGGATGTATTCATTCAAGAACGCACTCTTGACATCCATTTGGAAGAGTTCAATATTACTTAGACTTGCAATCGCAAGTAACAATCTAATTGCTTCTAGTAGTGCAACGGGTGCAAAGGTTTCTTCATAATCTATTCCTTCTTGTTGATTATAGCCTTGTGCGACTAGCCTAGCCTTATTTCGTGTGATGTTTCATTGTTCATCTATTTTATTTATAAATACCCATTTTGATCCTATTACAGACTTGTTTTCAGGTTTAGGTACTAAATTCCACACGTTTTTTCTTGTAAATTGATTTAATTCCTCTTGCATGGCATCTATCCATGATATATCACCCACTGCTTCCTTAACATTCTTAGGTTCTAAGTGTGAGACTAAGCTATGTCCTTCAGACTGACTTATGTTTCTACGTGTTCTAACCCCAACACTTGGATCCCCAATGATTAACTCTTTAGGGTATTTATGTATATCTTTCATAAGCCACCAATTCCTAGGTTGATTAGGTTCATCCTCATCTTGTTCAAATGTTTCATTAATGTGAACATTATCGTACACAATTGGATCATCTTGCAGGTTAGTTGTATTATCTTCCAATTGCAAAATTTCTTCATTTGTTTCATCTAAGGGTTCATGCACGTCTTGTCCAGAGGGAGTTGGTTCAAGATGATCACATACTGTCTCAAGTAATCCATCATCATCAAACATATTTTCAACATCATTCTCTTGTTTATGTTGAGTTTTATCACTAACTTCAAAACATGCATTTTATTGAATTTCACATGTATGGATTCAATTATTTTTCTAGATGCATGATTATAACACCTATATGCTCTTGAATTAGTTGAATAACCAACAAATATGCATTCAATAGACTTTTGTTCAAACTTGTCTAGATTATCTTTAGTATTGAGTACAAAACATTTACGTCCAAATACTCTAAGATAATCTACCTTAGGTTGTCTATCATTTAATAATTCGTAAGGTTTTTTATTTAATTTCTTTCCAATAGAAAGTCTATTTATAATATAACATGCACAATAAGCAGCTTCAGCCCATAAATATTTTCACATAACATTGTTCTAGCAATTTCTTGAATTGTTCCTTTGTGTGTTAAGAACAATGTCCATGTGTATCGTGAGTAATCATCTACTATGACACACACATAGTAGTGTCAACCTAGACTTCTTGTCCTACTTAAGTGAAGCAATTCTAGTACATGACTAGTACTTACTTCATGTTTTGGTTTTAATGTTTCTTTGATATGTTTTCGTTTAATACATGTTTCATACATTTGAAAATTATTTAAGTCTAACTTAGGCATACCCCTAATTAGGTTCTTCTTAGATAACTTTTCTATGGTTGAAATCCCTATATGGGCTAATCGTCTATGCCATAAGTTCATATCTAAGTCATGTGATACTAAACACTTAACCTAAGCATCTAACATGTTATTTAAAGACAGTGTATAAATGTTAATATCCCTATTTTCTTTTAATATAATTTATCCTTTTTCATTTGTTATATCACAAGAATCAGGGATAAAAGAAACATGATAACCGGAATCTATAAGTAACGAAATACTTAATAAATTATAAGAAAGATTGCTTACTAACAACACATTTCGTATTTGAAATGTGTTAGGGTCCTCGATTGTTCCTTTTCCAACAACTTTTCCTTTGTTGTTGTCATCGAATGTCACATTTTCTCCATTCTCAATATGTTCAAGTTCGGTGAATAGTTTGGGGTTGCCTGTCATATGTCTTGAACATCCGCTGTCTAAAAACCATTTGGTTTTTAGATTCTTTGATTTTGCCTCATTCTTGCCTTCCGTACGATTTTCCTACAATGCAGACAAAGTTTTAGGTACCCTTTACTTGGGTCCTTGAATGTTAAGGGCACCATCCTTGTTTAAATATCCCTTAGGTATCCAAACTTGGATGTACCTTCTAGGCACATATTTGACATTTGTTGAATATAAAGGATTAACATGTACTTGACCATTCCATTTAAAAGATGATGCATTGTTATACATGTTGTACCTTGGTTTATGTGTACTATGTTGTGGCCGATTTTGATAGCTAAAGCAAGGCATATGATTTTGTTTCTTATATGGTGCTATGTATATCTGTTCATATGCATTTCTATAAGCCTTATATGAATGCTGCCTTATTTAGGTCTATATGCATTATAATGAGTTGGTTGCATTTCATTATGTCTAGTTACATTTGTATACATATAGACATAATTTCTAGGTTGTCTAGATGCAAAGTTTTATCTAGTTGCATATTTATATGTGTGTGCTTTTGTGGGTGCATATTGCATTTTTACCTTGGAATATGCAGAAGAAGGAGTAAAAGAAAGTGTAGCAGGTAAAGTTGATTTCGTTGTATTATACGGCAACTTAGACTTAGATGACACAAAGTTAGTCTTTTTTCCTAACTTGTCATTTTCTTCTATATACCCTAAGCCTTTCTTGTCATTTCCATATTTTTGTGACGATATAAGTATGTCAAGCATGTTCGTGCCAGATTTAAATTGTTCTAACATTTTTTCTAAGTCTTGTTTTGATGCTTTAAGTTGTGATATTTAATTTTCACAACTTTCTATCTTAGATTTTAACAAGCTATTTTTGGTTTTTAATGCATGTTCATTTTTCCTATATGATTCAATTTTAATCTCAAAAGAATCAAGAGTATTAGTAGACTCTTGTTTAAAAGATTCTAATTAATCGGAAAATTCCAAGTTGGACGTCTTCAACTTGTCATTTTCTTCGATTAATTTCTTCTTTTCTTTAGACAGCCTTTTACAGTGAGCATGCATCCTTAGAAATTCTTCATACATCTCATCAAATGAAATTTCATTATTAGAATCTACATCAGATGAAGAACTTACTTCGTTGGATACGAAGCAAACTTGAGCTTCTTCAGTGTCGGATTCTGAGTCGGACGAGTCACTCCACGTGCTCGCCTTCATTGCTCGTTTGCCTATTCTTGACTTGGACGTCTTTGTCTTAGGCTTTTGCGCCTCCTTGTCCTTGACTTGTTTATTATTGTTATTGTTATTATTATTTTTCTTTGTTGGGCAATCATATGAGATATGTCATTTTTGACCACATTCGTAGCATTTTAACTCTTTATTATACCACTTGTTATTAGAGTTTTTCTTAGGTTGAGAAGAAGTAGAAGAAGATTGTTTTCCATTTCTATCTGGTCGTTTGAAAACTTTCTAAGTTTTCTAGCTGTCAATATTAAATCATCGTCTAATTCATTATCACTATTACTATCATCATTATTTGTATGTGACTCAGTTGATTTGAAAGAAATAGACTTACCGGTAGATTTCGATGACTTGGACTTCTGTTGGTTTAATTTTACCTTGTATACTCTAAGGTGAGCCTATCAATTCGTCCATTTTTGTGATTGATTTCGTTTCTTCAATTGCCGTGACTTTAGGATCTCATTCAGCAATAAGGCTTCGCAACACCTTTTTGAACCTTTACGTTGCTTGTAAATGATTTTCCTAAAGCTTCAAGGGCATTGAAAATATTACTAATCCTCAAATCCGTAGAAGTTATGGATTCATTCGGCAACATTTTAAATGATTCAAGTTCAATCATAAACATGTTTATTTTTGAATCTTTTACACAACTAGTACCTTCATGATTTAATTCTAATGATTTTCACATGTCGTGTGCACTTGTGCAATTTGAAACATATCATGCTTCAGAATTCGTTAAACCATTCAAAAGTAGTTGCATAGCTTTAGCATTCATGTACATTTTCTTTTTATCTTCAGATGACCATTCAATTTTATACTTTTCTACTTCCTGTGTTACACCACTAACTTGTACAATTTTCATTGGAATGTACGGTCCATCTTCAACTATAGACCATAAATCGATGTCTATAGCCATTAAGAATAGCCTCATTCTAAGTTTCCAATGAACAAAATTATTACCATCGAAAAGAGGAGGACGTTGTGTACACATACCTTCCAACTCACCTTTGTGAGAAACTATGACCATTGTATGTACCTTTAATTTGAGATGTACATGCTACAAATAATTGTTGTTTCTTGGCCTTGCCTTGTTCGTATGGTGCTGAATCTTGCTTTTTTGAATGGTGTTAGCCTGGCTCTAATACCAATTGTTGGACTGTGCACCTGTATTAAACACCACTAGAGGGGGATGAATAGTGGTTATCGGAAATTACACTACTACCCTTTAACAAAATCCCCTTTAAAAACAAAATCTGAGACCTCCTCAGATTCAGTACCCGTTTTTATGAAATTCAAAACTCACTGTACACAACTCCAAAAATTGTGAAAATTTCTATAACTTAACTTCAATGTCTTAACAAGACTCTGTTCAAACATTCGATAAAAATAAGATTGTTTGACCCTTCAAACAAATAAAAAGATTCAGATGGTCAATCTGGACATAATGTTGCTGAACTTTAAAAACATGTTTCTCTTTGAATACTCAACCAAAAAGGTTGATCTTTATGTCAAAACACTCCTTAGGGTGTCTAGTTTATGTTTCAAAAGGCCCTAACCTTAAACAACTCTTGATGAAAACAAAATTCAAGTTCTCTCAAAACTGGTCAGATTGCAGCCAGACTGGAGCAGTTATCTTGCAACGACTGAAAGACTAACTTTCCTTTGCTCAAATCAAGTGCTTTTTGTTGCAAATGAAAGCTAACAGTCTGAAGTATAACTCCACCAAAGATCACACGAATTTGAAAGTATTTTTCTATTTTTTCAAAACGTGAGAAGTTGTGTGAAATCTGTAGTTGAAACGGGCAAAAAAACAGAAAAGAGAAAAGAAGACAAGAACACCAAAGATTTATCCTGGTTCGGTCAATGTGACCTACTCTAGTCCCAAGGAACACCTTTTCTTGGATTTCACTATGGTATGGACAAACTTACAGCAATAACCAAGCTCGATCCTTGGGTTAAACACCAATTCTATTCAAGACTTTGATGAACACCTCTATGCAACTCTTGGTTGCAACACCTCTATCACCTATTGGTGTAATCTTATAAACTTGTCTAACCAATCTTACAAAAATAACCCAAGAAGGAGTGTATATGTAGCTCAACAACAACAAGAAATGAAACACCTTAGCTACACAAAAAAAGAATCAAGAAGAAGAGAATATCAAGAATGATCTTCAAGTTTGCTTGAAAGTTGTGTGTTCTTCTTCACCTTTGCCTTCTATTTATAAGGTGAAATGAGCCTTGAGGATAAAACTCCAAAGTGTCACTATCTTCATCATCAATGCTTAAGTGCCTTCACACCATTGGTTGACCATACAATCACCATGTACACTTGGCAAAATGAAACAACACAATTGGTCCACCTTGGAATATCATTTTTGCCGAAATTTGTCTTCAAAATAATAAAGAAATAGTGAATATAATAAGCAAAGATAAGATGACACAACTACTTCAAGATTGCCTCAACTCCTTTGCACTAGAATAGGTCATGTGAGTAGCTTCAAAATTTGAACAAAGCAGCTCCTTTTTCCACCTTGTAGCCGTTGTCTACATTTCAAATATTTATAAGTTGGCAATCTTGCCAACGATTGCCAACTAGCTTCTTTTTGATTGGTCCACTTGTCACCAAGTCATAAAATCATTAAAACACCTTTTCCACATTATTAATCACGTTTTGGAGCTGTATGTACATGTACAACTTAAGATTTAATGAAGAGAAAATAATATATAAACGTTGACAAGACTTTGTCAACCAACAATTCAAAATTCCCGCATTTTCTCCTTGTATGTTGTGGTGAATTTTACACCAATAAAATCGTCATATTCTCTGCAAAAATATAGATGATAACCTCCAATAATATAATCATAAGAGTCTTTTTAGAAAATAGAATGTGATATCAATATCTGTCACATATCCCGCTTTCGTCGATAATATCACCAAATTAAAGAATAATTTAGAAACCACCAAATAATCTTCAAGATAACCATAAATGAGCTTCAGAATGAAGATAATAATATACTCAAGTGTTTCCTTGAGTAAAAATACCAAAACTACCCTTAGAGGTAAAATGACTAAAATACCTCTGATGAGAGAAAACTCCAGAAATGACCCGGATGGTCAGAAATAGATATAATAACATCTTTGTCATGATAAATAAGATGAGAATAAGTCCTTGAAATATTTTCACCATGTCATGTTCTTACAAAACTCAAAATATCAATTTTGCCTTTTTTGGTAAGTTGTAGAAACTTCCAAGGCATATTAGTCACAAGACATTTATAATCATCAAAAACACATAATATCAACATATATAAATCATATACAAATGAAAACAACCATTTTATCACATTTTAGAAAATTATTTCTAAAAACCCAAGACATCGATCGATTGGAGTGCCTATGCTTCAGAGATTGATGTCTCACAGTGAGTTTTGTTTTTGATTCTGTGAGATGTGGATCGATCCATGTGAGGTGCTGACGTACGTTGATCGATCCACGTGAGAGATCGACGTCTCATAGTAAGTCTTTTGGTTCTATTCTGTCCAACATCGATCGATCGATGTTAGGGGATGATGTATATCGATCGATCCATGTGTCTCTGCCTGAGAGATCGACATCATTTTTCTTCATTTTTTCAACTTTTAATCATTTATAACACCATATGTGACATTCTTAAGTATTCACCATTTAAAATCATGGCCTTGAAAATTATCCAAACATATTTCTCAACAAAGACCAGGGACACGGACAACTAAAACTTCTGACAACTCGCCCATAAAAAGGCAAAGAAGACACAGGAGCTGACTTATATGCCAAACGACCCGATTCCCTTGGTCTATAAAAACAAAGTTTTGGTGATTGACCTCTTTGACAACCTTGCACCTAATAACACTATGGACATGCATCGAGTTTATGCTAAAATAGACAGCATCAGCCAACATGATGTGCTATGATATATTCCAACAACTGGGGCTGTATGACAGCTATTTGTGCCCTATATCAACTACATTGTTTGGATTTTTTGGTGCAGTATTGCACCAAGCAGACATGGTTACATTGTCAGTTACCTTTGACAAACACCCCAAATGTCACAACTTGTGGGTGCATTTTACCGTTGTGAAAAAGAGGTCAGCCTACAACATACTTTTTGGTGGGCCGTCCTTAATGAACTTGGAGGCAAATTATCTTGCCACTGCATGTTATCCTAAAGTTTCTATCCCAAGACAATGTAGCGACTATACATGGAAATCAGGCAGTCCAAAGTTGCTATATTTTGGCAGTTAAAGGAAAATTATCTATACAACATGTTAGCCTTGACGATATTGTTCCTCAAACTGAGAAGAAACTCGAGTCAAATGATGCGGTCCAATATTTCATTCTAGATCCTGAGCGGCTAGAGAACGTGATCAAGGTTGGGACTTGGATGCCTGTCGAGTTGCTAAGCCAACTCTAGAATTTATTGAGAGAATTCATGATTATCTTTTCCTGGACAGCCAAGGATATACTAAGCATTCCAATAACTCTTGCCGAGCATAAGCTTAAAGTGGATCCCAGCATTAAACGCGTCAAGCAAAAGAAGGTAAACTTCGCTCATAAGAGGATCAAGATAATCACTGAAGATGTCAGGAAACAGCTTACCGTCAAGTTTATAATATAAGTCCTCTATCTAATCTGGTTATTCAATCCCGTGGTGGTGCCAAAGCTTGATAAATCTTGGAGGATATGTATTGATTACACCGATTTGAATAAAGCTTGTCCAAAAATTTACTAACCGTTGTCAAAGATTGATAGGTTGCTGGATGCAACAATTGGGCATGAAGTCTTTGACTTTCTTGACGCTTATAAAGGTTATCATCAAATACCCACGGCTAATGAAGACCAAGAATAAACCTCATTTATTAATGAAGAAGGCACTTATTTCTACATCAGCATGCCTTTTGGCTTAGAAAATGTGGGAGCAACATACCAGAGTTTGGTTAATCATTTATTCAAGGAATTGATTGGTCGCATATGACATTCTTGTCAAGATCAGGATCTTGATGTGTATACTTAAAACTCAATAGAGGTGTTCGTCATTATCAGAGACTCCAGGATGAGGTTGAACCCCACAAAGTGTACATTTAGGTCCAAAGAGGAATTTTTTTGGGATACATGGTTTCCAAAGAAAGGTTCAAGATAACAACAACAAAGTTGAAGCTTTGAGAGCTATCCACTCACCTCGAATCATCAAAGAAGTGGAAAGACTAACTAGAAAGATCACAGGACTGGACAAATTTCTGTCCAAGTCGGTAGAAAAATCTCTACCATTTTTTCGGATTCTAAAAAAAAGAACCATGTTTCAGTAGGATGACAAGTGTTGACATGCATTTGATGACTTGTAATCATACTGGCCAAGGTGCCATCCTTAACCTTGCGCATTCCTGGTGAGGTTTTGTACACATATTTGGCTGTCTGTCACGAAGCTGTAAGTGCTGTTCTGCTTAGAGAGGAAGACAACGTGTAAAAGACAAGATACTTTGTGAGCAAAGCATTTCATGGACCTGAGGTGCGATATTCTAACGATGACAACATAATCTTGGCGATGGTCATAGCTGTAAGGAAACTCATGCCCTATCTTCAAGGTCATCCCATCTGGTCATTACTGATCAATCCTTGAAGCAAATTAAGCCTGAGACGTTGGACCGAGTAGCCAAGTAGGTCATGGAATTGACCAAGTACGATATCAACTATCAACTTTGGACTTCTATTAAGGCCCAACCCTTGGCAGATTTTATTGTAGAGTGGATTATTTTGAAGGATGAGCAGCCCTGTTAGGAGCAATGGACCGTCTACGTTGATGGATCATCTTCCAGTGATGGCAGTGCAGCAGGTCTCTTAATCACAAGTCCAAAAGGGGAAGAATTTAAGTATGCACTTCGATTCAACTTCGATACCACAAACAAAGAAACCGAGTATAAAGCCTTGATTGCTGGCCTGAGCCTCGCCAAAAAACTAGGGTTCAAAAATTAAATCTCATAGTGATTCTCAGTTTATCGTGGCACAAGTCAATGGTGATTACAAAGCCAAATGGGACCAAATAAAGTGGTATCTGTTGAAGGTCGAGCAACACAAGGGAAAGTTCAAGTCTTTTGAGATCGAACATATCACACGGTCGGTCGACAAAATGGCCGACGCACTTTCTCATCTTGTATCATCGACTCCAACAGTCTTAGGCAAAAAGATTGTGGTGGACCTTATTAAGCATCGAGCTTATGATAAATCTGACGTACTTCAAGCTAATTATAGTGACACTTGGATAGATAAGATTGTTAACTTCTTAAAGCATGACGTTCAGCTGTAAGATAAACAAGCAGCAAAGAAGTTACGCATCAAGGCGGCCAAATATTCTCTCGTTAACGAAGTCTTATTTATAAGGTCTTTCTTTCAACCATGGTTGAAGTGCGACTTTCAAGATGAAGGAGATTATATTCTTTGCGAGATTCACATATGAATTTTCGTGCAATTATTCTGGTTCAAGGTCTCTCGTATGCAAGTGTTATCTGGTAGGCTACTATTCGCCGACCTTATATCAGGATGCTCTAGAATTGGTGAAAAAATGTCTAGTATGCCAAGTGCAACGCTTCATTATCTCATGTTTCCAATTAGAAAATGATCTCCATTATCAGCCCTGGACATTTGTTCAATGAGGGATCGATCTCGTCGGACCTTTATCGCGTATTTAATATCTTCTCATCGCTGTTGACTACTTTACAGAATAAATCGAAGCAGACCCTCTGGCGGCAATGACAGGTAATCACGTGAAGAAATTTCTCTATAAGCACATTATCTGTCGTTTTGGATTGCCAATAGTCTTGGTCTCTGACAACGGAAAACAATTTGCTGATGATCCAGTTAAAAGATGGTACGCCGAGTTACAAATACGGCAACACCTCACATCTATGACACGTCCTCAAGCTAACAGTCCAGTAGAGCTTGCCAACCATAATTTGAAGGAAGGTTTAAAGAAGAGATTTGAAAAAACCCAAGCAGACTTGATAAACGAGCTGCCCGGTATCATATGAGTGTATCACACAACTCCTTCCACTTCAACCAAGAAAACTCCTTTTATCTTGGTATTCAGCTCCGAAGCTATAATTACAGCTGAGGCTGGTTCCACATGAAGGACTTCTCTGACCAGAATAATAACCAAAGTCTTCTCCTAAATCTCGATAGCTTGGAAGAAAAGAGGGAACAAGCTCTCATTCGAATATCGCAGTACAAAAAATCTGATCACTTAATATTATAATACTAGAGCGTGACATAAATTTTTTAAAGTTGGAGATATCATCCTCCAAAAGAACATTGCAAGTCGACCGGCCCTTCAGGCAGTCTTGACCCAAAATGGCAAGGGTTATACTATATCATCAACGCTCCTCCCTGTGGAGTTTTCAAGTTAGAAAACTCAAGTTGGTTGAATTTTGCCATGAAGTTGGCAGTATCGAACTAGAAACAATTTCATGTATAATACTTGTAAATTTTTTTCAAAAAAAATCAAATACACTGTGTTCATCCATTGTTGTTAATAATATTTCAAAGTAGAAATAGCTTAACAAGATGAAATGTACTCGAGACAGGTCATCAACTATGTGGCCTCGACAGGTTAAAACTCCACAACGTCAGGTTTCGCAATTGGCCTCAACATGTCTTAGTAGCCACCCCAACAAGGAGACTAAGCCACTACAGGTTTTGCGTATGGCTCAACGATGGACACATGGATTAAGGCACAATAGGTTTTATGCACGACAACACTTAGCAGATCTAGGTAACTCAAACAAGGGGATTAAGCTGTCAAAGTTTCTACTTATTCACTCCTTTAAGTATTAACTACTTATTCACTCCTTTAAGTATTAATAGTCAAAATTTCCGCACTAACATAATAATTAATAATTATATGATTTATCTGTTTCTTGTCTTAAGTAGCCAACTAAGAATAGAATAAAAATATTGACCCACAAAGTTTGACTTTCTTAATTTATGTTTACATCAAACTAGAATAATATTTTTAGAATAGAAGAAATATCGTTTTCATTTCTAAGTGTAACCATAATATTCATTTGTCATATGCGAAGGTTGATCAATAGAATGTGGCAGTAACATCCTCCTTGCCAATAAAAAAAGAATAATAATAATAATAATGGTGGTGGTGGTGATGAGAGGAAAAAAAAACCAGATAGAGTTAACCAACTGAAAAAGAGTACCACGATATAAAATGTTGAAAACAAGGAGTAGAATGATACGATGAGAAAAATGCAAGTCCAACGCATTGTTTCTTATCTTGGACCAGACAACACATTCTCAAACATGTCCCACGTAATATTTTACAGTAAAAGTTCATCCCTTAAAAAGAAATTCTTTGAGCATATGCTGCACAATTCTAACTATAAACCCGTTTTTTCCTTTCAAATTTTTAGTTGATTTTCTATATTACAAAAACTAAAAGGTACGAAATAGACCTGTTTATCATGCAGCTTACAAGAAAACTCATGAAAAAGAAAAGAGACGAAGTTAATCTAATGTACAACATACAAGGGGGTGTATCCCTACTCATTCCTACCCCTATCCTATGAGCATCACTAATTCAAAATGAAGTCCTAATGCCTACGTCGCGCAACCTCCCAGTTATCTATCATGGGAATAAATAATGATGCAGAAAGATTCTAGTCAAGGGCTTCCTCATGCGGAGGTCCTGTGCTTTTCCTTAGCAAGTCTAACCTGCCCTCGGCAATCTGCGAGTACAGGTTTAGAAGCCAAAAGGTGATTTCCTTCTGCTTCCACCTTCGCCGTATTGTTCGTTCCATTTCCTCAACTCACTCGTTGTGGCTGCATCATATGCCACAGATGGACCAACCTGGAGAAATTTTCAGATGCATCAATAGCTAGATAGAACAAATTTTGTTGAGTGGAAGTAGAAAAACGGATTATATTTTTGATTTCCATCACGAGTACAACTCTTTAAGGTGATGGACGACAAGCAAAGATAATAGGTACTCCATCCTATTTTAGGAGCCTATGTTTCTACTTTGAGATGTGTTTTAGTATCCCATGTAGGGATATTCTAATTTTATATGTTTTGAACGAATATGGTATGTTTTCTCATTATACTGTAAGTTTTAACAAGAAAACGTACAAGATTTATGCAAAACATACATCAGGATATCATGTGTAATGACTGGGTTTCCCGAATATAGAAATCCACATGCCATATTAAATGGACAGCTTTTTAAACTAAATCTGGAAATAGATCAATGATTAGGCTTTTGACCAATTTAGATTGTGAGACATTTAAACAAGGCCTTATATTTTGGGTCGGTGGGAGTAGATAATTTGTGCAGCACTTGCTTTATCTAAATCTTCAACCAATGCTGTCCAATGTTCAATGTTCAGCATGTTGCATCCACTAAGTAGTCTGTAACCCTCTTTTGCTAATAATGACAGCACAACATCCAAACGAGTTTAAGTATTGTAGTTACTACCGTTTCATCGCAAAGACCAGAAGTACTTTCGAAAGTTAAATTGCTTATATGTCATACACCATGTATAGTTTATTTTGACGAGATCTCCAGTAAAAGTCTGATACTTCAATGTAAAGGGTAAAGAATCATCACCTTAGCCTTTGACTGTATAAAGTCGTCCAGATTCAGTGGGCGCAGGACAGAAGCTATTCCATCTCCGTTTCCCTAAAAGAGAAAGAACCATTACAATACAAGGCATAAGAATACATAGTCAGAAGATAAGTAGCCAAAAAAAGAGAATGTATTAACAAAGGAGGCAAAAAGCCTTTTCATAAGCAAGGAGAAAGGATTGCTTCAGAGACACGCGTACTTCATCTTAATATGTAGTTGTACTTCTCAAAGTCAGTTGTTAGAACATTTGCTAGGGTACATCCTTATGTAATTAATACCGTGTTCAGCCATTTTGAGATTGGTAGAGAGGACTGCAAATTGTTGATCAGATATAGCGCAAGTAAAAGACCTTCACTGGCTAAAATCAAGGGGGAATTTGTCTTCCAAGGATCGCTGATGTAAACAAACCATTCTTAAGGAAGACATACAGAACATATGGTCAAACAAAGGTGTACGTATAGAACAAATGGTTTCATAATGCTATTTTCCAGAATAAATCCCTCTGGCAAGTGCCAGCAGGATCTTAAGTCGGAACTATTATGAATAGGCATATCAAGAGGACAATTGTCTACAATGTAAGGAAAGGCAGGAATGGTGGAGCATTTATCTTCTCAATAGCGATATTCTAGAAGAATCTGGATGTTCATCTTGGGATTCCTGTTAAGTGGTCAAAACCTACTACCTGACATCCGGTCCTTTTGTTGCTTCAGGCAATGGAAATAGAATTTCACGAGGTTCATTACTCGCTTTTGGAAGCCACTGTGTGGTCTGTGGCTGAAAGGAATAAAAGATCTCACAGCAACGAGAGCAAATATCCAGATATACCAGGGCCAGGGAAATCATAGATGATATTAGACTATGTTTAGCTACTTGGAAAGTTGTAAAGGAAAACTGATAAACTGGAAATACTCGTTGAATCATGAATAGATGGACTGATTGTACAGTCGATGACTACTCTCATGCTATTCAAAGTTTCAGGAGAACCGTGTTGCCTGTTCTCATGCTAGTCTACAATATCCCGTTTATACACGTAAAGCTTCTTGGTCTCAAACAGTGGTTCTTTATACTCATAATCAGGTCATAACAGTTGGCCTATCTTAGATACAATAAAGCAAATCAAGTCAAACAACAAAAACACAAGCTTGCAAGTTATAATGCATAAGAGATGTGTAAAAATCAAAAGAACAGAAATATCAAGTTGTTTTAGAGTAGTCAAAGGTCAAATTACGAATCCACTACATGGAAGTCTTGCCAAAACAAGAAAAAGGCTGGTATAAGCTATGCAACTTCCACCAAATTCACCTTTGCTTTACCCAACGTACATTGTACTGACTCAACTATTCACGCGTAACTTCCAGACTAGCGTTCAGAAAGCACAGACAAATGAGAAGGAAATTTCTTAAATATCCTACACCTACATATGCCATCTGATAATTCAGCACCCTTCTCTCCACCCCGGCCCACCCCAAAAGAGAAGGAAAGAGGAAACAACTTATGATAAGGAATCACTATCGTAACATTATTATTTGGATGAGATGACAGCCTGAGAAATGCAATTCTTCTCATTAATATAATTATTATTACTGCTGCAAGTTTTTCTACGGGCAATGGCAAAGATCATGAAGAAGCAAAACTCCCATAATACTGCTGGTACTGCTTCCACATGGAAAGACATACATCTGAATTGAAATTGTTTTTTCATTCACACAACAGGATTCATCACAGCATATACCTTTCTCTCCTGCTCTAGAAGCTCTTGGACAGGCCTATACGCCGCGGCAACACAGAGGTTCTAGAAGGTAAAATCCATTAGCAAATATATAAGTATATTAATTCTGAAGGCAAGTAAACTAGAAGATTACCTTCAAATCACTCCCAGAATAACCTTCTGTTTCATTTGCAAGATGCTCATAAGGAAATTCACTTTCTAACTTTTCATGAGCCAGAATAATCTTAAGTATCTTGAGACGATTTCCAGCATCTGGTAGATCCACATATATCCTACAGTGACAACTTGTCAGACACTAAACATAAGCTTTTTTATCTTAGCCCCCACCCCCCGGCCCATAAAAAAAAGATTTCTCCTTTCAAACTCTCCCGATTATTTCATGCAACAAATAGATGACAATAAACAACTTCGGAGATCTTACAAATTCAGAATCAAGAGAATGAAAATAGAGGTAAAACATGAATTCATATTAACTGTTATAAATCATTAAGTCCTTAACAATTATAACAATGAAAGAATTATTTGCAAAAATCCTACCTCCGTGGTAAACGGCGAATAACCGCATCATCAAGGTCAAATGGCCGATTTGTAGCACCGAGAATAAGGATTCTTTGGGAGTCAACTGTTCTCAGCCCATCCCAGGCAGCCATAAACTCATTGCGCATCCTCCTGGTTGCCTCATGCTCAAAAGAACCACCACGAGCACCAAGCAAGCTGTCGACCTGTTGTACAAGCAGACAATCAAGGAAGCAATAACACAAAAACCATAAGAACGAAACATCTAAACATGGAAATACCTGAAAACCAACTAGAACAAATCTATTTATGGAAAAAAAACATAGCAAAAGAAAACAGTTTTTAATCTTTATAATTAATCTCAATTGTATTATAAAGTACCAAAGGATTGTACAAAGAGGATACACACATAAAACCTCCTAAATAGAACCAGAGATCACAAGCAGGGTATCAGAACTGCCCTAGCCAAAAATACAGTGATCTAATTTACAACACACAGAAAGTTTCCTTCTTTGGTAAATTAAAATTTTATATATACGTAAATAAGATTTACATAGTAGAACCAGCAAGAAGAGATGATGGGAAAAGCCCTAAAAGCTGGCTGCAAACTAAGCTTGCTACCAAAAAAAAAATCCAAGTGAGATCCAGTTTTTACGTATGAAATAAAGGCAGCATAGTAGACTTGCAAGTAGGTTACAATCTTTAAGGACTAGGCAAGCTACATTTACAAAATCTTCACAAAATATTATGAGAAGGTTTAGATAGGTGAAATATCTTCTGGCCAATTCATAAGCTGACTGCCAGTTCCCAGTTTGACTTGTTTTTCCTTACACCAGTCCAGATGCTTACAAAAAGCATGATAGTTTGAGGACTTCTTGGCTCGTGGAGTTACAACAAGTTTCCTCTTTTTTTCCTTTTCCTTTTTTATTCTGATCTTAAACACTTTTACAAGTGCTGGCAAATGTACGAGTGTGTTCTATAATGTCCTTTATTTAGATGTTGGACTTTGCTCTAAGGGTGGCAAACAAGTCGTGTTTCGTATTTCATGTTTCGTGTTTTTCGGGTTTCGGGTATCAAAGTACCATACCCATACCTTACCCGTTTGCTTCGCATGTACGGAAGTCGATACCCAAACTTGTACATGTCAGGTTTTGTGTCGTGTATCAGGCATACACACAAACTTGACAAGTACAAATATTTCAGGTCGTATACAGGTCATTTCGTGTATTTTTCAGGTATACGATTTTACCCATAACGTGACATAATATTTTATGAAAAACATAGCCATAACCAGAAGAACAATAATGTTTTACCAGACAAAATTATAACATAAAACTATAAGAGAAGGGTATCTCAGGCGAGGAGGATGAGGACGGTGACGGTGATGGTGACGGGTGCCCCCAACGGAAGACCTCCGGACAGAAAGTATTTCAAATTTTAGGAAATAAACGTTAAATCATAACTTCGAATCATCTTCATCTCTACAATGTCATTTTCTGTTTGAAGCGAATTTCGGCATATATCCTTCAGCTTCACCAACTTTTGTCGGAACGGAACCAAGACCGTTTGCTTGTCGGCTGCCGCTTAAGTAAGGAGTGAGAAGTGAGAAGAGTGAAGAGAAGAGAAATGGAGAATGATCGGTAGGGGCGTCAGGGGGCAATTGCAAAGGATAATAAGAAAGGGAATAGGAAATTGAAAATCAGTGATTAGGTTTTTAGGTTTTATGAGTTTCATTCTTTATTTTATAATTTGTACTTTAATAGTTTATAATTTATATTTAAAATATATTTTAAAAAAACAGGTATGACGGGTATAAATAGGTAACCCACAGGTGTACATGGACACGACCCGCTGTTAGCGGGTAAGTTTCAGGTCTTACCTGATTTGTACACGCAATCTGCCAAGGCTATACCCATACCCGCGGGAACCGTGTCAGGTTTGAGTCGCGTTTTCGTGTCGTGTCTGAGATTGCCACTCTTACAGCTTGCTCAACTCTAAGTGGAGTCATTGATCATTTTCCAGCCATATGCCATACTCCATTGCTGCCACAGCTAATCTGCCCTTGTCACTCCAGAATTCAGTTTCTCATTCATTGCTGACCCCAGGACTCTAAGATAAGCAAGTGAACAGGGCCGATGCTTGGCGAATTGAATGGTTCTTCAAGCCATTCTTACCTTAACTCCCTAAATATGAATATAGGTGAACTGCCAGAAACACGGGTGGAAGAATTGGATGAAGGTGATCTCCATTTTCCTCATGGGGAGAAAGAGTTGTCTGCTAAGTTGATGAGGCAGCGTGTTGAAACACTTGAAAGTTAAAGCTCCAACTCTTTAAACATTCAGTTGTAAGGTGGTTACAAGTTCAGTCTCACTAGACATAGAGTGAAATCTCACTCGTACTTCTCTAGACGTTCAAGTAAGACATCACTTTGCTTAGGCTTTATGCAGATTATATCATTTATCACTGGAAATGCCAGGGGAAAGTTAAAGCTGTTGAAAAGAGCGTTTTTTTTTTTGTTTGAGTAACTGAAAGAGTTTCTGACAACAGAATTCTCAAATTAAATCTGAGGCCTTAGCTGGTAGAGATATTCATTGGGGACTGAAATATTTTTTCCTCGGAACATAAATTTCCTTTGAGAATTAGTTACTATATACCAGCTACTCAGAGAGGCTAAAGGAGTTGAGTCACGCATTTTTCCCTGCATGACGTGTTCTCTCTGAAAATATTGTTATCTGACATCCTAAAAGACAATCTAGTTGGGAAAGATAATTACCTGGAATGACAAGCCTAGGTAGATCTTTTGCTACAAGTTTTTTTACTTTACAGAATCAATTCATTTATCCCGTCAAGTGTTACCCTGAAGGTGATGGTTATTTGACGTCCTGAAAGACGAGTAGATTAAAAGGATAAATATCTTGCAATTGCAATCCTAGATATATCATTCCCTGCAAGTTTGAAAGTCATTTTATAGATCTCCATGAGATTTCTCATTAAGAATCTGTAATAAAACTTCTAAAATATTGAGCCCCAAGATTTGATATGTACTATCACGACCATGGTTATACAAGAATAAACAGGTACTCCAATGCAGGTTGGGCAAGCTCCAGTAATCACAGACCCTCTAGTAATGGTTATCATGTCTATTGGTGTGCGTTCAAATAGTACCAAACAACAAGCTGTTTGTCGGCCAGGTGATATGAATCAAACAGATTCTAAAGGATTTTAGAATTAAAGATTTGCCCACGATAATCTAGTGGTGTGGTAAATAAAGCAGTCTTTGTATACCTATGCAATATTTACATGGTAGGTTGCCAGTAGAATTGGCAATCAGCAAGATGAACTTGCTCAAAATACATAGGTTAAACTAGAAGTATCTAACTTTAGTAGCATAAAACCTATTCTAATACTAGTGAACAGCATAGCAGAAGGACAGCATAGCAAAAGCATAATTTTAATAAGGTAGGAGAACTATTATAAGTCCTAGTTACAAAAAATCTTCATATAAGCCCAGATTAATGGCCGGATCCCAATTCTGTTTGTTTTTCCCCCTAACGCCACTCCATAAAGATGCAAAAAATCAGGAATCCTGAAGGACCTGTATACCTTCAAATCCAGTATCCAAAATAACAAACAGATCATACTTGACAATCGCTTAGTAAAAAGTAATTGCAGCAAGCAACCATCACACTTTATCACATTTGGACTGGAATCCAGCCCGCTGACTTGCTCGCCAAAAACCTTGGCGGTGTTGGGATAAGCTTTGTAACAAGCGCATGTAAGGTATCTAACATGCCAGCTCGAGGGAACAACTAGCAGACTGGTGTATGTTGCAGAGGTATCCCGTGTTAAGAATTGCAAACAGCGTAGAATATGTCAATCCCATAAAAATGCAAGCAGTCCTCATTATGGATCTCATATATGCAATAATCCAGAACATTAATAACAATATGATTTTAACAAACAAATATCTTATTTACCATGTTATGAAGGACAAGATGCTAATAAAAGGTGACAGGCCTGACCTCATCAACGAAAATAATGACAGGGGCAAGTTTGCTGGCAAATGAGAAAAGAGCCTTCGTAAGCTTCTCAGCATCTCCAAACCACTGCAGGAGAGACATTTTTTTGTAAGTAAAATTTCATAGACGGATTTACAAAAATCTGTCGCTTAAAACGGCAACATGAAGCTTGTCCATATCAAAATATGTGGCTTACATTTGACTATATATTTACTAGTGCCAACCTTTACAAAACTTGCCTTAGGAAGGCAACTTGAGTCAAACATATATAAAATTTAATGCTATTTCTAAGCTAACGATTTCTAGTCTATGACATGTTCTTCTCCAAAATGTAATCCTCCAGTTCCCCAGGAACCGTTTAGCGACAGATAACACAACACAAAAAATAGAAGGCAGGGCCCAAATATCGTCTGCCCACCAACCCTTGGAACAATCAGTCTTCAATGCCTTTGTTTATCCATTAAGTCCTGCTACGTACCCGCAGCAACACTCCAACAAAATCCGTGAAGGCTGAAACATCCATTGAAAGAGCCAACCAACCAACATTTGATGAACCACCTGCATAATCAACAGGAAAGCAAGGCACAATATTCCTGACTGAAATTTTCACAAGCTAGTAGTAGTTTTCACTCCAGGGTTATGCCAAGAAGGTTTATAAAATTGTCACTAATAGAAAAGATGTTTCTGGTTTTCAATGCACCTGCCACACAAGACACACATTGGTTAGATTGAATTATATCTCATTTAAAACTTATCTAGTGTATTCATCGTCTTCCAACATGCTACCCAAAGAATGATTGCATAGTATGGAAGAAAATGATTACCGCAGACTACCTTTCTCCAATTAACTACATGCAAAAGGGTTTGAAGGGCCTTGATGGCTTATTTGACTAAGAACTTCATGTTAGGTTTCATCTTCAGCAAACTTTCCTCCGATTCTGTTGATATTCCTACAAGAAAACCTAAATGAGATGACTTGGTCATTCCATTCTCTACCATACGGTGATGTATTTTCGTGCCTTTCTAATAATGAGGAGACCCTTGCCACATCAGCAATGCACAACATCATTTTTAATTCTGGACGGTTAGTATTCAAGATACCCTATGGATGCTAGGGTTATTCCAAAATAAAGTCTCTTCTCCATTTCCAATCTCTCTGGATCCACAATGTGCATATTTGTCTCAGACCTCCAAAGACCTTTTTCAAATCCAAGAATTTGAGAGTTTTGGCTTCACTTCCCAGATGGATTTATCTTTCAAGATTACCGTATGCACCCACTTGATCCATAGGCATCCTTTCATATATCACAAATGTTCTTCATAATATACACACTATTTATTAACACAAGGTCAGTAATACCCATGCCTCCTCTTTCCTTAGGCTGACAAACCATCAACCATTTTACTTTTACTTTTTTTTATGACTCCCCGAGGAACCATTTTAGTATTCTCTCAATTTCTCTGATAATTTTTTTAGGCAGAATGTATGATGGCGTCCAGTATATGCAAATAGCTATAAACACTTATTTTATCAATTCAACCTTGTCACCATAAGAAAGGTTCTTGTTAGCCCAACTTTGAACTCTGCTAGTGAGCCTGTCCAAAAAAGGACCACAATTGGAGTATGATAACTTATCTGCTATGAGAGGTACTCTGAGATATCTAATAAGCAGACAACCAAGAGATATTCTCAAAGTTTGTGCAAGTTCTTCTCTATCTCTGGTGTAGATTTGGCTTCAAACCAGAGAGAGCTTGAAAATCCTCAAGAGCTTCCTTAATAACATTGACATCTATGGTATCTTCTTTGCACAAGATGAATAAATCAGCTGCAAAAGCCAAAGAAGATAGATTGAGTTTTCCACATTAAAATGATAAGCAAATTGAGAATTGAGGATCTTCCCTTTTAACTGTGTAAAATCTTCCATAACAAGGATGAAGAGGCATGAAGATAAGGGGTCTCTTTGTCCAAGTCCTCTGGTAGCCTTTAAGTTACTAGTGAGGGCACCATTGAGGTTGATGGAGAAAGAAACAGTTGACCTAAAGAGGTTGATCCACTTGATGAACCTTTCAGGAAATTTTATCAACTTAAAAATTAACAGCTACCTATCAAATACATCCATTATATATGCCTTTATGGCATAACATTTTGGACCTCTAAACCTCTTATCATTTTTCACCAGCTCGTGCATAAGTAGAATGTTGTTCTGCATGGTTTTGCTCTTTACAAAAGCCGACTGGTTTTCACCTACCACAGAAGACAGGAATGGTTTAAGGCTATTAAGTAGGATCTTGAATATAATCTTATATGTAACGTTACAGCAATATATGGGCCTAAACTCCTCATCATTATTAGTTTGTTAACTTTAGGTATCAGAGATATGGTGGTGGCATTGATGGGGTAATATATGTACCTCTCCTTGAAGAAGTATTCACTTGCAACCAAGAATTCATCCCTTAACAGATCCCAGTTCTCTTTGTAAAAGCCAACAGTGTATCTATTTGGTCTAGGGGGACTTTCAGATTTTAGGAAAAAGAGAGCCTCTTTGATTTTTTAACTTGGCTTTGTGTGTTAATTAAGGTTTTCCCAGCATAGGACTGGTTTCAGATAACTAAGGGGCAGAGGTCAATAAAAGCTTTTCAAAGAAATTAGTAGCCATTGTTGGGACCTAGCTATAATCCTCAACTATCACACCTTTATTTTGTAACCTCAGGATTTTATTCCTAGCATTGTGGATGTTGACAGTCCTGTGAAAGAACTTACTGTTTTTGTCTCCTTCTTTCATCTATTTCATCCTTGATTTTTCCTAATGATTCCTCAAAGGAAATCATTCTCGTGTACACTTCCAGTGAATTCCTTTCCTCAGCACCAGGCTGAGGGTAATGGGGTACTTTTACTAGCTTAGCTTGTACTTCTCTCAAATTCATTCTACTTAATTCAACCTTTCCGTAATGTTCTCAAACTTCTTATTTAGTTTCCTAATGGGGTTCAACCTTTTCAATTTCTTTATCAGCCTAACCAGGGATCTGCTTCATCCTAACTTTCCTTTACAATCATCTTAAAGTGGGTGTTTTATCTAACTTTTCATGAATTTGAATGGTTTATGACCAAATTATGGTTCTTTTGGATAGAGAGGATCCTTGGAAAGTGATCCGAAGATATGATGCCTCATAATCCAGTTCAAAATGAGGGATAAGGACTTTCCATTGTTCATTATAAAACATATGGTCTATTCTGGTGTAGAGCTGGTGTAAACTCTACTGTCATCATCCCTTTTGTTAAACCATGTATACTTAAACCCTCTATAGAGAATGTTTACCATGTTCATGTCTTGAATCCAATCAGTAATCAGTAAATTCCTTTATTGCATGTCTATCTATTCTCTTCCTTTCTGTTTTCCCCTGTTGATGTTAACAAAACCCATAGCTAGCCACGATTGGGTACCATATAGTTCGTTTCGATACTTAAGTTCCTACACAAGTCTCGCCTATTGCTTATTTAATTGTAACCATATACTACAATATGGATAAACTGCTCGGTCTTTGGGGAGGATATTCTCAATCTGCAGGTTATAGATTGCACATTACTATGAAGTACCTGACCCTGAAAAAACTATGGGTTCCAGGCAACCCAAATCCTAGACACTATATTGGGTAAGCAGTTGTGTACCACATTTCAAGACCTAAATAGGTTCCTAGTTATACAATCATATTTTTTCCCCCTTACTTTTACTTCAAATAAACCAACAATCCTGTGTTTTTTTCCTCATGAACTCTTTAACTTTTTGTTTAAGAGGAGAGTTCAGTTCTCTTATATGCCAGCAAGTTACTTTTACCATCTAGCTTGCTTATTTCCACCGCCCTTTGGCTTACCCCTTCTTGCTCCTCTGTTATATTGTCTAATTTGAAGGATGTCTTTGTCCAGCATCCTCATTTCTTCAAAAGGGCCAGGCTCCTTTGCCTTCCCCTTATGTTTAGTAGTGGTTCAAGGTGCTAAGGTCATCAATACTTAAGGAAGGAGTCTAACTTTCATTCTCCCTATCTATTTGCAACACCTTTTCTTTTTTGGTTTTGGTGCTAGACAGGGATCTGTGAAGTATCTGACTAAAAGGGACTAGGCTATCTAGGGAGTCATCATCAAACGGATGAATGTCCATTGTCCCCTCTTTTTCCGATTTGTTTTCAGCTTCCTCTTCAGACGAGGATAAGTTATATTCTTTCTCAATAACCTTATTCGGGTCTTGCCCTTGGTCAGTCTAGTTACTGTGGCTCAAGTCTTCCTCATTTGCTTCAATTTTCAAACCTGCAAGAGCATTAAATTTGTTAGTAGAGCTTTTATAAATCACAACAGAAGAAACCATCACATTGGTTTATTCATTTTGGTACTTATCCTTCTTTGCTTAGGACTAATTGATGGAGAAGGCCGTATGTTGGCATCTTCTTTTGCCAATTTCTCCATTAGTTGTATTTTTTCCTGAGAGAGACTCGCTTCAGTTTCAGTCTTCAGTATCAGAGTTGTATGATAGTTTACTTGGACTAATGTTTTCTTTTTCCACTTCTGTTCCAAAGATCTTTCCTTGTTGTTGCCGTTTTTCGTAGCAGTTCAGGATTTGAGACACGGATGTTTTTTTCCTGCATCCTCCTTATGTGGTATTGCCCCTACCTATTTTGTTGGTTTTGGGGGTTTCTCAATTCAACCTGAGGTCCTTTAGCTCCCTATTGCTTTTCATATGGCAATTTAGCATCACAAAAGTGTCCAAAGGTCTTACAGTTCAGACACTTTGCAGCATCTACTTATATATCCTCTTATGTACAATCTTTTCCATTCTCATCAGTGTAATTTATGCAAGTGGAAGGAACTTCGTCTGCCTTAATCTCAACACAAATCCTAGCAAATGCAACAGAGGACTAGGTTGTTGTCATTTTGCCCATGAACAATGGTTTTCCGAATAGCGTTCCTTGGCCGTTGAGGACATACGTGTCGAAGTAATTAGGTCAAGTCTAGGAAATTGAACTCATACCGGAACCACGTTTAGTTTTAGCCTTTGTATTGCCTTATCCAAGACCCAGGGCCACAATAAGTTCACCATGTTCCTAAAGGGCATCGCTGATAGTTCCAAAATATCTTATTTTGATTCCTCTGAAGGGAATCTAAAGACAAAAGTCTTCTTCGATTCTTTGAACCTCTAGCAGGCCCTTCGAGTTCCATCTTTGTCCAGTGAAGCTTTTCATGTTGAAGTAGGATGCATTATTCCCCATGACTTGTCCTACTATGAAAGAGTTCCATTTCTTCTTGTCATTCGCAACCTCCATATGCTTAATTGCGGAAGAAGTTTCCCTTTGTTGACATCTATTCGAACAGTTGCAAGCGTATATGAAGTAGTTACAGGGCAAAAATTAGGCTTGAGAAAAAAGCACAAGCTGATTTTGCATGAATCCTAGAATGCATGTTACACATCTAGGCTAAATCACAAGGATCGAGCAGTTTTGGGACTAAATTAGTTAGTTTGGAGTATCCAACCATTTTTTGCGGCGGCCGGAGAGGCCTAATGAGGCCGAAGAAGGCGATGAGAGTGGAAGAGCAGGGGAATTTGAGCATAAAAGAGAAGATTAAGAGAGGTAAAGAGGAGGCGATATAGCTGTTAGGACAGATAGAAGAGAGAGAATATGTTTGTTGGCGATGGTTTGCGGTGGTGAGGGAGAGAGAAATAGGGGGTAGTTGGGTGTTTCTATCTGATGGGGTGGAAATTTTTTTAGAGAGAGGTGAGAGGAAAGTTCTTTTGGTGAGAGAAGTTATTCGACTCCTCTAGTTTTAAATTTTATATAAAAGTCTACTTTGACTTTTCAATATAGTATAAATTATACTATATTGAAAAATCAAAATGAACCTATATTTTAGGAAGGAGTATGATTCTAGTGGTACCATGTAAAACCAAATACAAACAATGACCTTTAAATATGCTCTAACAACGTGCAGATCACAGTAGAAGTGGACCTTTTCCTTTCTCGGAAGACTGAAAATGCGTGAAGCTTAACTACAACTGCCCATCAAGGGAAAATTCTTTTATGAACTTTAAACACTGTCGTTCAATTATATGTACTTTCCTTTTTCGTACACAATTAATGCAGAATTTGATATAGATTAAGGAGATCATTAAGTGTATGCAAACAAAATAACCAGAAGGTATATGCTATACAGCATTTCTATCCTGAATTCATGTTAGTGTATGTGCCCTAGGCCGTGATTTGGATATTTATGTTATACATTTATTATTAATAAAAGAGGTTTTATTATCATTATTGTTGGTTAGTATGTTACACAATTTTGATATATGTCCCTGATTCATTATTGTTATAGAGATAAAATAATTTATAATCAGTATGAGTATTGATTTGATAATCATGAGATGATTATGTGTATGATGATACACATCAATCTCATAGATACTTGTTAGAGAACAGTGTATTGGATAGACCCATCATGAGATTACTACATAGATTAGCGTCATAAGTAAATCTCATAATAGTCATGTTTTAATCCTTGGACTTGAGATTGTCATAGTTTCCAACATAAGAACTATTATATTTTGACATGATCAAACGTTATCCGTAACTGGATAATAATAAAGGTCATGATTGAATGTGATAGAAATTATGTAGAGGATATTGAACAATCAAGATAGAATTTGTTCCTCTCTTTTGAGAGAGATATCTTTGGGCCCCTCGATTAGAGAGACTGTGAAATGCATGGCCGTACTCAAATGAATTGATAGTGTGATCAATATCATTTGTTTTATCAGTCTACTTAGAGATCGAGTAATCATATGTTTGAACAATATAAGTATGACGCTGACCATGACTTATGTTCAAACTAGATATCGTGTGACAAAGGGATTAATGCATGTACTATTATTAGGCTAGTTGGACTGCACTCGTATTAATTGGGTAGTCGTAATGCCTTGCTAGAGGCCAATTACGACTTGTTGGTTTAATAGAGATTTAACTGACTGCCAATTAATATGGGCCTATCGGGTCACACACAAGAATGCGTATGGGCTGACATTAATAATATTAATAATATTAATATTAGATATTAATTATTATTATTATTATTTTCGTTTTTTAATATATATATTTATATCGTCGGATAATAACAATAGAATCCATATCTGATATGGATTTTGATTGGTTTTATCAAATCCTAACAAAATCCGTATTTGATACGGATTATGATTGGCATTAATCAAATCCGATTTGGAATCGGATTTTGATATCTATATATATGTATATATCCTGGTGTGTCTTGTACACTACAGAATACAAAAAAAACGAAACCCTAGAATCGTTTTTGAGAAAAGCCGAGTTCTTCAGCCGCGCCGTTTCAAGAGCTAGCACTCCGGGCGGAAGCATTCATGTGGATACCGACAGAGGGTGATCGTATCATCGCACCTCCTACGTTCGCACGTTCTACGTCTGCAGATTTCGAATCTATAGAGGTATGGTTTTTGATTTCTTTCATCGAATTAAACGAACAACATGGATCCTTGGTAGGAAATCGGAGATCAAGTTTTTGTTTTCCGCTGCGCGTTTTTGCAGTGTTCTTGTCGGATTTCCTAACAATTCAGTCATGGCAATGGATTACAGTAATTATTAAGCCCTAAAATGGGTGCATAAGCAGTAAGCTTCTTTTTTTTCCCCTGAAAACTTAAGACCTTTATTTTCTTTGCCTCCTACTATGGAACACCAACACATATTTACCCAGTCAAAAAGATCATTTCAACCAGGAAAACAAAATCAATGCTTATTTCATCATGTGGTAATGTAGTGGCGGCTATACATTCAGAAAGTGTTTACAAATCAAGTACTTTGAAAATTATGCACACTGAAGTAATAAACAGATATCCATGACTATGACACTAATATAGTTACCTTTGACGTAAGTGTGGAACCAGTTATGCTGATAAAATTGGCACCTGCTTCTGTTGCAAGAGCCTTTGCAAGAAGGGTCTTCCCTGTACCTGGAGGCCCAAAGAGCAATATCCCTTTGCAAGGCTGTTCAAAAGGAGGACAGAGGTTACCAACTATAATGCAGTGAGTAGAAAGGAGAGATCATTAACACATCATCAAAGTACCCGCAGCAAATTTCCATGAGAGAAAAGCTCAGGTCTCCGCATTGGGAGGATCACAAGTTCGTTTAGTGCTTTTTTCACGTCTTCAAGGGCACCAATATCATTAAACTTGACACCAATTTCTCCAGGTGGAACAACTGCTGAAATGAAGTTGCTCTCATACTCATTTTTAGCAAATTTCTGCAAAATTGGTATCATATTTCAGCAGAGGTTAACGATTATTTAGTTTGAGTTCATGGGAATTAGTACCTTTAGGTTTTGGGAAGGCTTCTTTGATAATGTTTCCTGCTCTTTTAACCTCAAAATTGCAATATCAAAGCTTCACATTGGTTTCAACCAAAAATAGACTATCAGATACCCTGTTCAATAAAATGAAGTAGAAGGGAAAGCAAAAAGTTTGTCAGACAACTACCTTTGACGAGGTACAAACAGTCGATCCCCCTTGATGCAGGGAACAGTGCAAGAGGACAGGTAATGGTTTCTGGCCCAACCAACGACCTTCTCAGCTTCTGCAAACGGATGGGTACAAATGCTTCAGGAAGTATCCCACAAAATTAATCTACAACATAAAGTATGGCATCTAAAATAACACAATCGAAAGAACTGAAAAAGACAAAATACTGCGGTCTATAACAATACCAGTAAAACTCCCTGGTTGATAACGACTAGAGTAGGAGGAAAAAAGGAAGGAATATGAGATCCCTTTCCCCATCCCCCCTCTCTCCCCCTACCTCCCACACCCCAATGATGAGCACACAGCTGATGGGTTGTAAGGGTCCTAATGTAACCCCATACAAAATATCAAGCTTCACTCCCACTCTCTTCTCCGGCCATTTGGCCACTCCCGCTGCCAGAATTGAAGTCGTAGCCATACTTTTTGGCTTGTTCAACTTCAAAATGGACAGATCTTGATGATCTGAACTAATCTAACGACATGCAAGCCTCGTTCATGAGAAATTGGCCTAGGCTAGCCTGCTCAAGTTTCATTTCACGCCCGAAGCATCATCCACGCTACAATCATACATATACGAAAAGGATAAAGGTGAGAAACCACCTCAAGAGGTCAGCGAATACAAGCTCAGGTGGAACACTATGATTGCGGGTCAGGTCCTTGGAAATAGCGATTCATTCTACAATCAAAGAACTTCGTGGAAGAAAAATGGAGCAACAAGGGTCTGTTGGAGACACAAAAGCTTGACGAGGACATTTTTCTCTTCAGGTTCCAATCTGAAGCTGGCAAGTAAGATTTTCTAGAACTACCCCCTCTACCTTTTGGGAATAGGGTAATTTTCTTTGGCCTTGGAACCTAGAGAAAAGAATAGATAAGCTAAAATTGAATGCTACTCTAGTCTGAGTGAGATTTCCTTACCTCAGACTGCAATACTTCAACCCTCCTACCCTAGGCAAGTTAGGAACTCTGATTGGGAAGCCAATGTTCATGGATAAAGCCACTACTGCTCAGACAAGAGTACCTTACTCACACAAAAGCAATACCAACAAATTCACTGTCTTTAGAGACTTAGAGACTGACAACAATGAAGATCTTCAAGATGATGATGAGAAACAGGAAGACGATAAGAGATGGATCTTGAAAATCAAGAGCTAATGAAGCACACAAGCCAAGGAGAGGAAGGGTCCTCCACTTACCATTCCTCTAATGCTGGAGAAGAATACTTTGACAAGGAAGCAGCTGAAGAGGGAAAAAACAGTAATCCAGAGGATACCCCAGGGTTACCGATGTCCATAAGGCCTTAAGGTTAGGACCAAAGTTAAAAAGGGAAACCAGTCTAGGCAACCCCTTTCGATGGGTATACCTGAAGATAAATATACCTCTTCTGACAAATACCATTATGAAGTAGAAACTCAAAAGCTTGTTATGAAATGAAAGAAGAAAGCCCATATCCCTTCAAGGGACAACAACTCAAAACCTAATGAAGATATAAGAGAGAAACAAATTAGTAAGGAGATAAGCAAGGAACTAGAGAAGTTAGATAAAGCCCCTCATATTAGCCAATACAGTAGGGGGGAGGCAGTACGGGTAGACCAAGAGGATACAATCTATTAAATGATTAAGTTATCATGTTAGAATGTTAGAGGATTAAACTCCTTTACAAGACATAAAAAAGTTAAGGATTATATCAGAGAAAAGAACATAGGACTCATAGGACTTGTAGAAGTTAAGGTAAGATAAAAGAAATTTGATAGCATCTATAGGAATGTATTCATGCATTGGATTCTATCCATAACATCGTGCCTAATACTATTTCTAGGATTTGGTTAGGCTGGAAGCTTAACCTTTTTGAGGGCAAGCTATTGCAGTGTGATAAACAGTACATAACTTGTAAAATTAGAGTAATTTCTTTAAAGGATGATGACTTCATCCTAATAAAAGTATATGAATATAATGAAAGGAGTAAAAGACGTGAAATATGGAGGGAGCAGAGATATCAACATCAAATTTATAGGCATTAGGTCTGTCTTCTTATGAGTGATTTCAACATCATTCTAGATGGGCAAGGGAAGACAGACACGAAGAGGATCGATAAGAAGGTCATCAGGGAGTTTACGGATTAGATTAACGAAATTGACATGATAAGCATCCCATCTAGAGGTTTTGAGTGCACATGGTCCAATAACATGGATGCTGAACAAAGGGTCTTTACCAAGATTGATCGCACGTTCTGTAATGAACAATGGAAGAGCAAAATCACATACTTCCAACAAGACTATAAAGCACCATTCCCCGCAGATCATTCTGCCAGTATTCTGTCTATTCAAATGAAGAACAAGTTTGGTCCAAGGCCCTTCAAGTTCATGAAAGATTGGATGAAACACCCAAGATTCAAGTGTATCATGAAGGAGAGCTGGGAAGTAGAAGAGAGTGGTAATCCCCTAACAGGGTTAGCTAGGAAGCTTAAGAGGCTAGAGGACCTTTTAAAGAAGATGAATAAGGAAAAATTTGGGATGTTCACAGAAAGAATAGACAAAGCAGAGTAAATCTGGAAGCCTCAAAGACCTTTCCAATTCTCAGTTGTGAACTTTGACCGAGAGCTTTTTGGAGGACTATTCTAGACTTCTGGTGTTTGAAGAATCTTTCTTCAAGGAAAAGTGTAGGATCAAACCGATAAAGAAAGGGGCCCAAAAAGACAAAGTTCTTCCGCAAGACTGTTAAAGTCCATAATGCAATGAACAAAATTCTTAGGCTCTAAAATGAGGAGGGAGATATGGTGGAAGACTATGAACTAGTTAAGCCAATGTAAACTGATTGTTTTGCAAAGCTCTTCACTGCCCCTTAACTCCTGACCTCCCTACCCAAAGCTGGTTTCGAAAGTATCTCTCTGAAAACCAAAAGCAGTACTTTCCCTCCATAATATCCAATAAAGAAATCAAAGATGTCCTCTTCTCTTTGAAGTTTGACAATGCACCTGGCCTTGATGGGTACGCTGTGGAGTTCTATAAGTAGAATCATATTGTTCTAGGAGAAGAATTCATTGATGCAATTGAATTCTTCATCAAAGAAAATTTCATCTAATACCCTGTCAATGCCACTAAAATTTTCCTTATCACTAACGTTGACAACTCAATTAGAATGAAAGAGTTTAGACCAATCTCCTGCCATAATGTTACTTATAAAGTCATCTCCAAGGTTCTTGGTAACATATTAAAGCCTCTGATCCATTCCCTAGCTGATAAAAACCAATCAGCATTTGTAAAAAGTAGAACTATCCAGAATAATATCCTTTTAATACATGAAATTGCCACAAAAAAACTACAAGAAAACAGGGGGTCCTAAGTGTTGTGCTATAAAGCTAGATATCATAAAGCCTCTGACATAGCTAGTTGGCAATATTTTACCGGATCTTGAGGGTGATGAAGTTTTTTGATATTTCTACATCAACTGGATTTGGACTTGCATAACCACTATTTTATTCTCCATAAAAACCTTAAAGGTTCTTTAGTTGGGAATTTGAAGGCAACTACGGGACTCAGACATAGGGGATCCTCATTCTTCTTGTCTCTTCATCTTAATCATGGAAGGCTTTATACAACTTTTAAAGAGGAAGATCCAAAACTCTTCTCAAATTTTCACCCTAAACGTGTGAGAAGTTCAATCTATCTTTTTGGCCTTTGCTAATGACTTGCTTATTCGGTCTAAGGCAGACATCAACTCAGGAAAGGTTATGAAAGAAGAATGGTTGGACTTTCCATTGCTTTCTGGATTCCAACCTATACTTCATATTGTTGATTGAGAGAAAATTTTTTGGTGTAAGCATCTTCTTCCATGTCATGCAATCATGCTTTGGATTGCATGTTGGAAGAGGATGGTGATATAAGACAAGCTCTGAAACTAGGGTTTAATAAGTACTAATTCATGTGTCTTGTGTGGCAGGTTCCGGGAGGACCATGACCACCTCCTTTTTTAGTGCCCTTATTCATCAATAATGCGGTATGCTATCCTCAAACAATCAAAATGCAAGGTCAAACTGACAAATTGGCAAAGCATCGTCACCTGGCCCTCAAACAACAACAACTGGAACTCCATAATGCTTTTTGGTTTCTCAATAGCTATATATACCTTATGGAAAGAAACAAATGCTTCTACCAACATATTGGAAGGGATACTCAGGTTGTAATCAAAGAAGCTCTTGGCTGCATTAGGTTTGCTGCTACTTTCTGGAAGGGATACAAGTTTAGCACCTTACTATTAGCCTTGTCATCCTTTCAAAGGCCCTGCATAGAACTTGCTACGGTCCTACAACCGCAACATTAAATTGATGTATGGAGTACCTCTGGTACTATTTCATTACCGGGTTGATGGTGTCACTTTATTCTTGCTCTTTGCCTTTTCTACTCCTCCTCCTTCCGTGTACTCTCCACTACTTACAACTACAGTATCGTAATGTCCATATCTACATTTTGTATTCTCTAGCTTTACCTTTCAATTAGTTCTAGTCTGCGGTGAGGATTAAAAGGGTCTGAGGCTTTCATTTTTGTTGAGAATTGAATACTAAAGACTTCAAACATGGAAAGCTCGAAGCACTTGGTACTGCTTGAATGTCAAGGTCTCCAATTTCTCACATTCGCTTGGATGGTTGGAAGGTTGGATTTTTGGGTGTTCTGGTGAGCCTGTGTCCCAGTGTGGTTGGTTGTGTTAGTGTATATGACATAGACCATGATTTGGATGTTTATGTTATACATTTATTTATTAATAAAGAGGTTTTATTATCATTATTGTTGGTTAGTATGTTACACAATTATGATATATGTCCCTGGTTCATTATTGTTATAGAGATAAAATAATTTATAACCAGTATGAGTATTGATTTGATAATCATGAGATGATTATGTGTATGGTGATACAAATCAATCTTATAGATACTTGTTAGAGAACAAAGTATTGGATAGACCCATCATGAGATTACTACATGGATTAGTGTCATAAGTAAATCTCATGATAGTCATGCTTTAATCCTTAGACTTGAGATTGTCATAGTTTCCAACATAAGGACTATTATATTTTGACATGATCAAACGTCATCCGTAACTGGATAATAATAAAGGTCATGATTGAATATGATAGAAATTATGTAGAGGATATTGAACAATCAAAATAGAATTTGTCCCTCTCTTTTGGGAGAGATATCTTTGGGCCCCTCGATTAGTGCGACTATGAAATGCATGGCCGTACTCAAATGAATTGATAGTGTGATCAATGTCATTTGTTTTAGCAGTCTATTTAGAGATCGAGTAATCATATGTTTGAACAATATAAGTATGACGCTGACCATGACTTATGTTCAAACTAGATATTGTATGACAAAGGGATTAATGCATGTACTATTATTAGGCTAGTTGGACTTTACTCATATTAATTGGGTAGTCGTAATGTCTTGCTAGAGACCAATTATGACTTGTTGTTTTAATAGAGATTTAACCGACTGCTAATTAATATGGGTCTATCGGGTCACACACAAGAATGCGTATGAGCTGATATTAATAATATTATATATTAGATATTAATTATTATTATTATTATTATTTTTGTTTTTTATATATATATACTTGTATATATCATCGGATAATAACAATAGAATCCATATTTGATATGGATTTTTATTGGTCTTATCTAATCCTAACAGAATCCGTATTTGATACGAATTATGATTGACATTAACCAATCCGATCTGGAATCGAATTTTGATGTCTATATACATGTATATATCCTGGTGTATCTCGTACAACAGAGAACAGAAAAAAAACGAAACCCAAAATCGTGTGGATACCGACAAAGGGTGTTGTTTTCACATCTCCTACGTCTGCGGATTTCGAATCTACAGGGTAAGGTTTTTGAATTTCTTTCATCGAATTAAACGAACAACATGGATCCTTGGTAGGAAATAGGAGATCAATTTTGTATTTTCCGCTGCGCGTTTTGTAGTGATCTCGTCTGTTTCCTAACAAGTTGGATGGTCGAACACGTGGTTACCCTGTTGTCCCCCTCTGCTAGATTGATCCTGGAAAAACAAGACTGAGATGTTGCTACTTTTGGTTTAGTATTTAGAGCTGCTCCCACTACTTTGCCTCTCCATCTGCTTTAGTTGTCTAATTGGGTTCTTACACTTGGAAAAGGCAATATTGTCAACATACTTGCCATTTTGATCTTCCATGGGGCACAACATCTGCTCTATGTTGCCAGCATCTTCTCATGTGCATTATTTACCATTCTCTAGTTTTAGATTTAGTTGTACCTTAATTGACCTATAGGGTCTTTGCATTTATTTTCTTTTTATAAAGGGGTAATTTTTGTGCTTGGCATTATAATTGTAAAGCCTCTTGCCACTTGTACTTTGAGCAAGTTACACTTGCTGGTACTACATTATGTTTATAATATGATAGACTATTTACTGTGCCCTTATATTTTGAGCAAACTAGCTTACTGTTGCTTATCCTTGGAAATAACCTATATAAAAAAGCCTAGTTTGGCTTATCTATGAAATTTTGCTTACAAAAAAAGTGGTTGAAACTGTACGGTTGTTGTAAATTAAAGTTCTAGCTCAAAACTTTAACGAGTTAGCTTTAGTAATTCTTGGGTGGAAATACAAAACAATGTTCAATGTGTTAGAATCTGAGTAGAATGGAACCCTGTCTTTAGGATACAAGGTGTTCGAATTCATTGAGCAATGTGTGAGTTGAAGGATAACTATCATATGATAAGGATGGATTTCTATCTCCTAATGGTATTATAATGGAAGATTGGGGGAAAGGATCTTTGAACTGCAGGAAGCAATTTAGCCAGCTATATCCCAACTCTCTGCTGCTTCTCATTTGAGATTTCAATGTGGTACCCGATAAAGGGAAAAAGTGAGGCGGAAATAGGACTAGCAGGTTAGATACCTTTTCCTTTTTTTTTTTTTGGTACAAGAAGACTGAAGGAAGAGGCTGACATCAGAGAAATCACAGCCAAAAGCTGCAGATTAGTGTGGAGTATAGGAAAGATGGTGATAGAAGTTCTTTTTTTGCCAAAATTCATAGAGATTATGATGCGCCATCAAGAAGCCTAACAAAAGTATGGAAGAAGGGTGGGCAGACTAAAATTGTCATATTTTTTTGGTGTTTTAGAATTGTAATTGGACTGGCAGCCAAGTAGGGCAACCAGTCGATCTTTTTCTGTTTTGGTTGTTTTCTTTTTATTATTTTAGATTAGTTAATCAGATAGGAAATTCTTTTTATTGTTGAGTAAGCTTTAGGAGTTTTTGAGCCTATACACAGACCCTCTTATACACTATTTTCATAATCCATTTCATCAATAAAATTTGAAAATTTTGAGCCTTCTGCTATTGTGAGTTTTCAGAGGTTGTCGACTCAAGTTTCGGTCTTTTGAACTCAATCAATTATTTGAACGAGAATCCTGGTCTAATTCATCTTACACGTCCAAAAAGCTTTTCAAAGGTCTACCAAGGTTCTTGGCTAGAAGATTGTTGATCAAACGAGAGTCGCTCAACGTGGATAACAGCGGGTCTAACAAAATTTTTTGCAAGCTCCGTTCATCAAAGAGTTCTAACAAGGTTCCTTGTGTTTATTTTTGTTATTCGTTACTCTTCGTACTATTCGTTATTATTCGTATTATTTGTTATTTTTCGTGTGTTCTTCGTGTCCTTCGTGATTATTCAATTTCATGGTATCAAGAGGTCTTCTACGAAGCGTGTGATTCCCTAAACACGCATCAGATTAGAATGCTCTGTTATAATGCACGGAAATCCTCTTCAAACACTTCCAGTTGGAGATTCTGGCCCCAACTATTTCTGACCATTATTCTGGCCTCCTAACAATGGACTTGGATCACAACTTTGGTCTTCACCTTTACACATTAATTAAACGGCTGATTAAATCATTCAAATACAAGCACATATTCTCTTAACATTGGGATGCTTCTTCTGAAATGCAACTTTTGGGATCGAGTTGTCATCCTTGAGGGCAAGTCAGTTTGGAAAGCTTTGGCTAGATTCTGCATATCATCATCCCACCCTCTGCCTGTAGACATTGCCATATACCACCTCTTAACGTGGTAACAAGGTTGTCATCCTTACCCCTTTTTCAATTTTCAGTTTCCTCTTCATACTTCCACTCATCTTTTATTCAAGATATCTAATGGATGCCATGGGTAACGGCAAAGGAATTGGACTTAACATTTCTTACCATTTCCCACTTTTCTTCTAATCCAGGGACTCTACGTGTCTAACATAGATGCCATGTAAAGTACCCTGAAAAATCTACGCATAAAATGCTTATTCTAAACAGTACGCAAGAGACCTTTGGTGATTCTGCACCAGTACTGAACTTGCACTTCTCACCGAGAAACAATTTATATGACTGGCCATTTCCAGGAAATCCTCCCCTCTAACATGTAGGACTTTGAGAAGCACTGACAAGGATATTGATTTCCTTAGCCCAATCTCTACCATGAGGCAGATTCTTCTGGTCACATTCCAGTGCCTGGGCTACAGTCACTTCTAATCCAACCTTCAATTTCCTCTTCGTTGATGGATTTGGACCAAATAACCCAAGGATACCATGTATCATTCCAAAGGGATGTGGTAGCTCTATTCCAAATGACACTTCTAGCTTAAGGAGAAAAGAAACATGACTCCTTTTGTTCTTTAGTGGAAGATGTCATATCAAGATGCTTTTGGATAAAATCCAACCAACAAGGACACTATGGAGATGTTAGCAAAAACCTGTGGATACATCAAAAATAATAACAATACTGCATGCATGTGAGAAAGAGAGATTGAGACTAAGAGAATGACGGGCAAGCAAACCAACATTCAATGAAATGAGAGCAGCTAATGTAATAATTTTCAAAAGACTCACTTCTCTTTGTCAATATCACACCGTCCGTATTTACGTGTAGAAGGTCCGTGCATGACAATTCATGCTCCTCGAGAACCTGAAACAAAATAAGCCAAGGACCAAAATCAATACATCCAACTCTAATTCTGCCATTAAAAAAGGACATGACAAAATGATAAAACACAAACATGAAAAATATAGTTCACATGCCCGTCCTTACAAGAAACAGGAGCCAAATCTAAGTTTCGACAAACCACATTTATAGAATTATTACCTTATGCAATTCGTTCAAATTGCTCCGTAATATGACAATTTTTCTGTCTTCTTCAATTTGCTTACTGAAAGTTCTAAGAAGATCTTCATCCTGCAGAAATGCAGCATTACAAACATAGATACGCCAAAAGTAAGATACCAATTAAATAAGCACCGAGTATGCACCATATAACAAACAAAGAACATTTATTATATCTAGGTCTATCTAGAAGGAAGACGGACTAAGCCTGCAACCAAACTAATCAAATGCTTATCAGCACTGTGCTTCCCGATGCTTTCAAATGGCAAAGTAGTTCTCAGAGTGTCTATAAATGAATAGGTGTAGTATCTGACAGAAATATCATTTAGCAATTTATCACTTATTTCTGCTAGAGTTCCAACTTGTCAAGAAAGAACCCAGAAAATAACTTTTAAGTAACATTCTCAATTTGACTCGAGTTTATGATTCTTCTTAAAATTATTCACACGAATTTCAATGTTAAGAACATAATAAGGCTGCTTGTTACTTTTCATCCTTTAGCTCAAAAGCAATAGTGTCAAAACTGGCATCTCAATTTCCAAAGAGATCTATAAATACAGATGAGACATGGTTGCGGTATAATGAAGTGGAGACTTGGAGTATTAGAAACAAGAAAACAGAATTCGAAAACGCAATCCCGTGCTCGAAGCACTAAAATTAATTGACCTAAGCCAATTCTTCACACGATTTGATCCACAAAAGTACCAATATCCATAGGTCAAGTAACCATATAGTAACTAACATCACCAGAAACAAGAAAACCATAGCAGCAACAAAAATGATTTTTACTGAAGTAGTGTGCACATATATACCAACAGGAACTTGTGCCATAGATAAAGATTAATCCTCACCTTTGGAGGGGAAATAAATAAAGTGTTCGTAAACAGCTTAGACACATCATCATCAGAAGATCGTTTTGTTTCTCTGAGACCCTCTGTAAGCCGCTTCAGTGAGAGAGGCTGAAAAAGACAAGGAATTCAAATCAAGGAAGAGTCTTTCATTTTATCGTTTATTTTCTATTCCGCTCCTTTTCCTTTTTTTCAGGGTGGTGGGGATTGGAAAGGCATCTTAGTTGACAATGAAGATGCCTCCATATGGTGCAGTCTTCATTTCTGACACAATTTTCACTTTCATTTGCAAAAGTAGCAGAAACTTTCCTTCACTTTATGCGACTTACGTTCAATCACTCTGTCTAAAAATAAATATGCAGACAGATTAATGAGTTATTACAAAAGCCAAACTTCGTTCAGTAACGCTGCACCTGGTTCCTCTATCAATAGGGTTAATTACATCTAACTCGGTGTGTTTTAAGAAGGGGAGCCTTGGGGCAGCGGTACAAGCTTTTGTCAAGTGGTCATGGTTCAAAGTCAAACCATGGAACAGCCCCTTATGTAAATATAAGGTAAGCTTATGCACAGTAGGTCTAATGGCCCGACCTTTCCCTACCTCCACATAACGGACTGTCCTCTCACCTCCATTTTGTTTTCTCCAAACTACCAATTCTTGCTAAGTAGAAGCAAAAAAAAACCAGACATGCCTTTAATTAAGCTTTAAAACACGAATATGACTCATTTTATTTGAAAATTGACAAACATTTAACAATTGTAACATACAAGCAAAAGTAGCCACACTGCCATCTATGACTCCTTTTATTTGAAAATTGACAAACAGTCAACAATTGTAACATACAAGCACAAAGTAGCCACATTGCCATCTCTTCTTTCTCGAACTACCGAGAAGCCTATATTCATCCCTCGACTTGAAAGATTGAGAAGACAATTGTTTATATGGCAAAGGGGACAAGCTTTCTCCACTGTAATCCTCAGCTCATTGAACTTCTTCATCTTCAAGGAGAAACCGGTTGGATGTTGTAAGGGTTGTTGAGAGTGAGTCCTCAATTTGGAAGGAGACTATCATTTTAGTCTCCCATTGAGAATTTTGGCCGTTACTTTCTCTTCCTTAATCTTACTCCTACAAGTGAGACACGCCAACAGAATGTTGCTGCTCAAGCTTGATTGCTATAGAAATTACCATTTCCTGGCAAATGTTTTGATTTCAAAAGGATGAAAGTTGGAAATGGAGTTGATACTACAGAAGATGGAGTTAGCAACAAAGAAAATAGATTTCTTGGTTGGCATTATAGTATTGATGAGAAGGACAAAATTGGAGTCTGAGTTTATCTATCAAATATGTTCTAAGGCAGGTCAATATCAGGGGATATATGTAGTTTTTGAGTTGCTTGGGATTTTGTATTGTGGAAAAACACAAAGGAGGTACATGTAATTAAGGCTTATTTGTAAAATGTGCTCCGCCAGTGGACCATAACCAAACAGAAAAATGAAAACAAAATCTTAAAGATGCAAATCGGGCACTTAACTTGATTGTCTGCAAGACAATCACCCCTTTTACGTTGGTAAAACCAAGCGGTGCAGGACAGCTGCTATCTTTGTGAAAAGATAGGGCTGCACAGTTTTGATTTTTGGAGCAGCAATGTTCTGCCCACTTCAATCTTGAAAATCCTTATTATTCTACATGGAGTTCAATTCCCAAAAAGTAAAAAAAAAAAAAAAAAAAAAGTGACGGGGAACAGCCTTGTTAACATGTTCAAGATACTAAGCGAGTAGAAGAATCAGAAGTACCAATTTTGCAAGGCGGCCAAGATTTGGGAGTATCATCGTCTGAAAACATAATGACCACCACTTTCATGAGTATCACCCAATGGCTAAATACTGTATAAATAAATAAATAAATAAATAAATAAGTAATAAATATAAATTCTCAAACTTACAATCTTTCCTTTTTCTTTCGACCCATGTTCCACCTTGTTTTGGCCGCAAATTAGAACAGCAGGTCCTTTTAACTGATCAAAAATTTCCCTGACTTTTTCAACAAACTCGCTGCGGTTTGCCTTGGGAACAGCTCTTGAAAGCCATAGATTAGAATCAGGAAAGTACACAAGGAGGGGTTTGACACACTCTACTACCTGCAATAGACACATAGAAAATTACATCGAATAGTATTTGCAGGGAAATAAAAAATAAATAAAAACACAGGTTAGAGCGTCTGCACATTCAAAAGAGACTAATAGAAAAGGATTTCGTACCTCAACAAGTGCCTCCATGGCAACGTAGCAGTCTTCAGATTGAGCTTCAAGATCATGCTCGACATCTTTAACTGCAGATAAAAAGAATATTACACATGCATGTAGTTTGATTCACGACCAGATCAAGTATGCTTTGCTTCGAGTCTTCCGACTGGAAGCGAAGCACAAATAGATCTTTCTCATCCTTTAGACTTCAAGTAATCCTTTCGAGGCCCATCCAGTTTCCGCAAAGTGTTTCATATTGGAAAAGAAGAGGTTTTGCCCATCACCTGTCCTACGAACGTTAAACCTCCATTTTTTCTTGTGGTCTGCTACCTCCGCGAGGTCTATAGAAAAGATCTTACCTTTGTCATTGTCGATTGAAACCAATGCTAGGGTAAATGTTTCTTCAGACAGAAAATTGGATTTGAGTGGTGAAGCCCAAGCAGATTTGTCGCTCTAACCACTGCTTGTATGTTGATATCTGAGCTAAATCAGTGAAGCCTAGACATATTTGTGTTGGATCGTGAAAGATTTTTGTTTCCGAACCTTTGTTCCAACGGCCAAAGTGGCCAAAAGGCCGATGAAGAAGTGTAGAGTTGTTTATTCACATGAACTCGAGGTGTATAAGGATGGAAGTTGAGTTAGAAGAAGGAGATGTGGTCGATAAAGGAGGAGAGACGAAAAGATCAGAAGGTGGAGAGAGAGAATGAAAAAATAGATGTTACAGGCTAAAATATGAACGTTAGAAGTGGAGAGGAGGAGAGAGATTAAATGGAGTGGGGTCGGTGTTTCTAGAGAGGAGGAGGAGAAAAAGTTTTAGTGAGAGAACGTGACTTGCCCTCTTCTACTAATTTAAACACTGATTTTACTGTTTGAGGTCAAGGAATCACCATTAACATGAAATATACACCAGTGCATGCAAGCCTTAGACTGGATCTAAGGATGAGAAGTAAGCAAGAGGCAAAGAAGCGATTCAGGATTAACAAGTTACAAAAGCTCGTTTAAAGTTTCATCTGAAAGAAAGCCTGCTTATCCCAAGTGGGGGAAGGCTAGGTAACAGGATATGATTAAAAGAGATAAATAACAATGTAATTAAGTGTTTGTTCCTGTTTCAATTAGATTTGCGAGAAATTAGGCTCTCAAGATAACCACCTCTTTTCCATTTTAAGAAAACGAGAAAACAACGTCAAGGCACTGAAACTCACAAAGACTACCTGAAACAACTACATTCATTTGCATCCAGAGGAATATAATTTAAATCGTAAAACATTTAAGGAACCACTATTTCAGTACTATCAATTATACTTACTAGTGGTAACTGGTAAGAGAATATGAAGAAGCACAATGAGGATAAATTCTCAAATGGCATATCAGGTAATCGAGTGTATACCAATTAACCAGATAAACGTACCATCAAGCCAGTATATTGGTGGCTCATCAACTTGTGATGTGTGCTTCTCCCTTTTTTCTACATCTGCATTGGTTCCATTAGCATCAAAGACAACTGCAACTTGGTTCTTCTTCACCTCAAACACCTCCCCTCGCTGACCACTTGAGACAGGCCTAGACAGACAAGTTTCACATGTAAAATCTCAATTTTTCATTGCATATGTGACAAGGACTTCTGGTGATAAAAACAACATAATGAAGGAAAAGCGATAACAAAAAAAACAAAACCGAAAAGACAGTGACAAAAACAGAAAAATATGACATTTTTAAGGTCTAAACATAGGAAAGATATAAAAGGCCAAACCCAACTAATGAATTCGGTGTGAACCTAATTTTCAGGAACCCGGGTTTAAGATAAGGCTTTATTAATCTTTTGCGTTCAGTGTCTTCCCCATTGTCCTTCCAGTGCTTGTATATTTCAACTTCTATAGCTAGTGCAATTGTGAATGGGTATGATAAAATGAAGAGGTTCTAGTTGAATGAACTACGAAAAGACAGCAACAATTGATGGAGACTCTTGGAGATCCCAATTTCAAAGGAGCTAAGGTTAATATGTAAAAAAAAAAAAAATGTTAATGCAAGACTTACGTCCTTGATGGAGAAGTGCTAGATAATGAGGAGCTATAAATGACCTGTAAAATCTCTATTACATTCAATAAGTTAAATTGCATCCCGAGGGTTGTGTATGGATTCAGTGAGAGAAACAGGAGAAGGGAGCTCCCACGACAATGGAGATTATAAAGAATGGTACTTGAATAAACCTTGGTCAACCGTGGATAGTTTAATGACGTTTTGGAGGGAGGGGACAAGATTGGATTAGAAAGAGCAAATCCAAATAGGAAATTTCCATTTATATGTGCATGGACCTTAGCATTTATGTAAAATAGGGATCTTGACAGCTTTTTTTTTACTTTTTTTTGGGCAGTAGACTTGATGGCTTGACCATTGCTAAATTTTAAACTAGTTTCAAGCAATGAAAATTTACATACAAACAAACAAACAAGAAAGAAGAAAAGGTTCCATAAATGGGAAACTTTAGAAACTCCCTATCCTTTTCCATCTGCATGTCACTCTTAATTACCAACAACCCACGTGCAAGCATCAGCAATCAGTCTTTCATCTACCTGTCATCGTCAACCATCAAGCACCATATACAGCCTCCACCAATTAAAGTCATCTACCACCAATCAAATATCTCACTATCCAATTTCCACCAACGCACACTTCACCCCAGCATAAATCTCTTTCATAACCACCACCCATCAAAAGCTAGCGCAGGAATCCATAATGCTAAACCATAAATGCATTTTGTATTACTATCTTGTACACCAGCACTACCAGGGTGTTTGGGTGGTCAGGACAAGAAGAATGCATACAACCTATGTCCCAGTAATCCATTAATAGAAGATGATCATTCCCAGCAGCTTCCTGATGTTAGTATGATTCACACCTAAAGACTGTTCTTTCAATGAGATTGCAGAACAGGAAGAGGAATCTAGGGTATTACAAAGGACTCAACCATATATAAAAAAGAGGAAAGAAAAATGTTCAATTAAGAAAAAGAATATTGCAAAACAAGAAGAGTTACTCCAAAAGGGACTGAGAGTGATCTCTCCATGAATGGTGAATGAAACCAACGATATTGCTGTCGATGATGTTTTGATAAGTTGAGCACTCTTGTTTACCATCGCTTTGATGAACATGTATGTTCTTTTCTCTCGTCTCGGTTGAGTTTGATCAGCTTCAGCTAGCACAGACTTAAAACTTCTTTTCTCTTCCATTACTTCCTCTCTCCACCGCCAATGGTAATTTTCTGCTTCTGTCTCCTCCCTAAACGGTCACATCTCCTCCCTCCTTCATCCACATCTACCTCTTTCTACTCGCAGTTGACTGAAGCTTCACACCCACTCTCTTCTCCGGACATTTGGCCACTCCGGCCGCTGGAATTACGCTAGGAGCCTTGATTTTTGGCTCGTTCAACTTCAAAATGCACAGATCTTACTGATTTGAACTAATTAACATACAAAGCCTCATTCATACGAAATTGGCTTAAGCTAGCCTGCTCAAGCCCGATTTCACATCCGAAGCATCATCCATGCATCATACATATACGAAGAGGATAAAGATGAGAAATTTGTTGCAATCCCACCTTAAGAGGTCGGCGAATACAACCTCAGATGGAACACTATGACTGTGGGTCAGATACTCGGAAATAGCGTTTCTTTCTACAATCTGAAGAACTTCGCAGAGAAAAAATAGAGCAGCAAGGGTCTGTCGGAGACACAGAAGTTTGATGAGGATCATTTTCTTTTTAAGTTATAATCTAAAGCTAGTAAGCAAGATATTCTAGAACTATTCACTCAACCTTTTGGGGGAAAAGCACATTTTCTATGGCCTTGGAACCAAAGAAAAGAATAAAGAAGATTAAATTGAATGTCATTCCAGTCTGGGCGATGTTCTCTTTCCTCAAACTGCAATACTTCAACCCTGTTAACCTAGGCAAGTTAAGAACTCTAATTCGAAAGCCCATGTTTATGGATAAGGCCACTACTGTTCAGGCAAGAGTAGCTTACACCATATCTTTTTGAAAATTAAAGTTAGAGATGACCTCCCAAACAAACTCAAACTCATAGATGAATATAGTAAGGAAGCCTGACAAGAAGTAAGCTATGAGTGTATGCCTACACAGTGTGCCAAATGTAAAACATTTGGCCACAATTGTGATGCAGAAAAGCATCAAAATAGAAGTGGCAAATCTCCTCCTCATGATAGAGCACAAAACTGGAAGGCGCAGGATAAGCCTTGGACCCAAAAGAATTCACATCCAGATAAACAACGTAAGGAGAAGAGTCCTCCTGTTCAGAACTATTTAGCAAAAACAGTAGAAACTGAAGACAAACCCAAAAGAGATTGCCCCTCTTAGGAAGGATCCAAGACAAGAGAAGGAGCATCTCTCCTCTCCTTTTAACATCAATCCCATAAGATCAGGAAGCAAGGTGGATAAACCAAACACTAAAAGGTCAAATAGAAGGGATTTCCCAGCATATGATAAAAGCAATGCCAACAAATTCACTGACCTAGGAGACTTAGACTGACAACCATAAATCTTGAAGATGATGATGAGGAACATAAAGATGATCAAGAAGAACAGAAAGATGATCAAGAGATGGATCTTGATCCAATTACCATTCCTCTTATGCTGGAGAAGAATACTCTGACAAGGAAGCAACTGAAGGGGGGAAAACCATAACCCAAAAGATACCACCAAGATACCAATGTCTATAAATTCTCTAAGGTTAGGCCCAAAGTTAGAAAGGGAAACCAGCTTAGACAACCGCTTTCAATGAGTATACCTCTTTTGACCAATACCATTCTAAAGTAGAAGCCAAAAAGCTTGCTATAAAAGGCAACAAGAAAGCCCATATCCCTTCAAGGAAGGGCAACCCAAATCCCTAATGAAGACATGAGAGAGGAACATATTAGTAAGGAAGTAAGCAAGGAACTAGAAAAGTTAGACAAAGCCCTTCCTATTAGGCAATACAGAAGGGGAAGTAGGGGTAGACCAATAGGATCCAAATTTATTAGATTATTAAGCTAGCATGTTGGAATGTTAGAGGATTTAACTCCTCTACAAGACAGAAAGAAGTTAAAGATTATATTAGAGAAAAGAACATAAAGCTCATATAACTTATAGAAGTTAAGGTAAGACAAAGGAAATTTGATAGCATCTCTAGGAATGTATTCAGACGTTGGGATGTTATCCATAACATCCTTCCTAATACTGTTTCTAGGATCCGGCCTAACCTTTTTGAGGGTAAGCTATTCCAATGTAATGAACAGTCCATAACTTATAAAACTAAATTGATTTCCCCATAGGATGATGACTTCATCCAACAGTAGTTTATGGGTATAATAAAAGAAGTAAGAGACGTGAATTATAGAAGGAGCTGAGGTATCAACCGCAAATTTATAGGGCCTGGCTTATTATTGGTGATTTCATTATCATTCCGGATGGGCAAGGTAACACAAATTGGATGCAAATCAGAGGGTCTTTACTAAAATTGATCACATGTTTTGTAATGAAAAATAGAAGAACAAAATCCCACACTTTTAACAGGAGTACGAATTTAAATGAAGAAAAAGTTTGGTACAAGGCCTTCAAGTTTATGAAGGACTGCATAAAACACCCAAGCTTCAAGTGTATCCTAAAGGAAAGCTGGAAAGTGGAAGAGAATGGTAATACCCTAACAAGGTTAGCTATGAAGCTTAAGAGGCTGAGGACCTATTAAAGAAGGTGAATAAAGAGAAATTTAGGATGATCACAGAAAGAGTAGACAAAGCCAGAGCAAATCTGGAAGCCGCCCAAGGTGAGTTAGTCAAATACCCTTTCAATACCTCATTTACAACTTTGGTGAAGAGCCTTTTACAAGACTATTCTACATTTCTGGCCTTTGAAGAATCTTTCTCAAGGAAAAGTCTAGGATCAAATGGATGAAGAAGGAGGACAAAACCATAAAGTTCTTCCACAGGACTGTCAAAGTTCACAATGCAAGGAACAAAACTCTTAGGCTCTAGAATGAAGAGGGAGATATAGTGGAAGACAATGAAGTAGTTAAGTTAATGATAATTGATTTTTTTGAAACGCTCTTCATTTCCCCTGACTTCTGACCTCCCTATCCAAAGCTTGTCTGGAAAGTATCTCTACGAAACCCAAAAGCAGTCCCTTCCCTTGATATTATATAGGAAAGAAATCAAAGATGCCCTTTTCTCCTTGAATTCTGACAGTGCACAGTCAAAAAGAATTAGTTTGGATCAGTCCCAATTCAAGGAGTTTGTCCAATGTATTCATTTTCTTCCAACATGCAGCGACACAATAATTGCATAATGTGGAAGAAAGCGATTACCCCAAACAATTTTGTCTCATTCAACTAAAGGTAAGGAGGGTTGGAGTGCAGTAGTGGCATTTTTAACAGTAAAGATTTGGTTTCCAAATCCATTGGTCCTCCTCTTGTTTGAGTTGGATAGCACTGCATGCTCGGTTGAACAAAATCATTTGGTTGTCCCAGCTTCTTCCATATGGTAATCTCCATAAATTGCCAACTAGCACATAGGAGACTCCGGCATCATAACTTATGTCCACCTTCCTTTTGAGTTCCGGGTGGTTGGTGCTCAGGAAACCCCATGGGTGCCACGGTTCATGCCAAAATGATGTGTTTTGCCCATTTTCCAGTTCCTTACCTACGCAGTGAGAATTTTTTTTGACCCAAAGAAATCTTTTCCATAAACAAGAGTCTGTGGGCTTTGGCTTAGCCACCCAAATAGACTTACCTTAATATCTGAGCATGGACTCACTTGACCTATAGTCCCTCCTTGTGTCACACATATTCCAAACAGTTTTCATGATATAAGCATTATTTACCAGCCTCAAGTCATATATTCCTAAGCCTCTTCTGACCTTTGTTGGCAAATGGTTGCCCATTTCATCTTAGCTTTCCTGGAATTGCCTCAGAAAAAGACTTTCAAGATTTTCTCCACTTCTCTGATCACTCTCCTAGGCAGAAAATACGATGCAGATCAATATCTACATATAGCCAACAGAGTTTATCAATTCTAGTTTTCCTCCATAAAATGGGTTCTTAGTGGTCCAATTTTGGACTTAGCTAGTAAGTCCATCAAGAAGGGGACTGCAATCATGGTAAGAACGTTTTCCTAAGACAAATGGGACTCCTAGGTATCTAATTGGAAGAGTATCAAAAGGCATTCTCATAATACACCTTAAGACCTCTTTCTGTTGGGTGTTTATACCATATGTGTATATCGACCAGAAAGGCTTTGGAATTCATTAAGGACTTCTTTAATGATTTGAAGAGATTGGGGTTTAGCCTTGGAAAGTATGAATATGTCATCTCCAAAAGCTAATGAAGAGAGGTCAAATTGTTCACATCTGGGATAAAAACTGAAGTTGGAGATAAAGATCTTCTTTTTCAAAAGCTATGTGAAACCTTCTATAACAATATGGAAAAGGCTAGGAGAGAGAGGCTCACCTTGTCCAAGACCTCTTGTAGCATTGAACATACCTGTTAAGGCTCCATTCATGTTTATGAAGAATGAAGCAGTGGATAAACACGATCTTAACCAATCCAGGTATCTATTAGGGAAGTTCATTTTCTTCATGATCATTGTTAGATAGGCCCAGTCCACAGTCAAATGCTTACATTATAACTATCTTAATGGCACAACATTTAGGACCTCCCGTGCGCTTATAGTTTTTCACTATTTCATGCATAAGAAGGATGTTTTGGATGGTCCCGCAATTTACAAAGCCATATTGGTTCTCATCTATAAGGTGAGGAATTAATGGTTTCAGTTAGTTCCAAGAAAGAAAAGAGATCAATATAGGAGAAATGGGTGGTGAGATGACCGTTCGGCCTGGGAAGAGGAGAGAGAAAGAGACGTTTGCGGTGGAGGGACGGTGGAGAAATGGAGAGAGAAAGAAAGGAAAGAGAAAATTTATACGTTGGGGTGAGAGAGTTTTAGATAAGACGAGTTATTGAAAAGCAGAAAAAAGGGAAAAAACTTTCTCTCTCCTTAAATTCTTCTCTCGCCTCTCTAACTTTCACGGGGAATTACTTCTTCTCTCTCCTCAATTATTCCCCTTTGCAACCCCAACGTTCGAAAAACACTCATCCTCTGCCGTTTCTACCCTTGTTTCTTCCCATTTCTTCTCACCGAATTTCTGCAATCCTCCCAAACAAAAGCCACAACAAATAATGACAAGTTGAATCTAAGGCCGTGAAGGCCTTTGGCCTCCGTGAACTGAGGCTTAAAGCATAACCTCTGCTAAATCTCCAAAAATGGGCATTTTCTCCTTAGCTCTGTCCAATTAAACACCATGCATGTCACAATCCGTGCTAAATCCACTTGGGCATCCTTGCTCAAGTCGGATTTCAGTCCAGAAACTAACTTTACTCTATCAACAACTCCAATCGACAATAATAATGGCTCAAAATCTTTCGCCATTGATCCTTCGTATGTTGCGGATGATAAACTGAAATGGTCAGCTTCGTTAATAGGCCAAGTAATGGGGAATAGTGCTTCCTACTTCAATATAAAGCACTTTGCTAAACGGAGGTGGGCTTCCAAGGGTCTTCTGGAGGTGCAGAAAATCAAGCAGTCTTTTTGTCTTCAGATTCCAATCGGAAGGTTCAAAACAGGAGATTCTGGAGCAATCACCTCTCCCGTTTGGAAACCGGGTACTATTCCTCTGGCCTTGGACCCTTGATGAACCGATTCAGAGACTTAGGCTAAACAAAGTGCCGGTTTGGGTTCAGTTTCCCAAACTAAGGCCTCACTACTTTAACTCTCGTGTGCTAAGTGGTCTTGGCTCTATTATTGGTAAGCCTTTATTTATGGATAAGTTAACAACTCTCCAATCTAGAGTTGCATATGCAAGGATCTGCATTGAGATAAATGCTGAGGAACCCCCTCCATCTACTATCAAATATGTGGATGAAAATGGGGTAGAACAGTCCCAACACGTTCTGTACGAGTGGATGCCAATTCGGTGTGGAACCTGCAAAACTTTCGGACATTCATGTGACACGAAAACTGAAAATACAACAAGGAGCAGATCGCTTGTTAACCAGAGGATGGACAAAGGTAAGGACAAAATCTCGGATATCGCCACTGAGGGGGATAATGTCTGGCGGACAGCTGGTCATTTTCGTAATCAACGGAAACCTGCTGGGAAGGATATAGTCCATAAACTCACTGAAGAACAAGCTGCAATAATGGAAAAGATTGCAGCGAATTCAGGCTCGGAAGTTGCTCCGAACAAAAGTCCAGCCTCCTCTCCCAAACTTCCAGGTAACTCTGCTAACAAATTTGATATACTTCAATCAGTCTCTGAGGATCTAACTGCGGGTGACTCCCCAACAAAACAAAACCGCAGCCCTGAACCTGTAGAAGCTAGGCAAGGTGATGAGGGGAAAAGGTCTACTGATGCTTTTCCTGATAGAAACCTAAGTAGCACTGAAACTTCATCCTCTGAGGATGATAGCCTAGACACAGCAACACCCCTTAATTTGGTCATTAACAGTAGCTCCAAAGCAAAATTTAAGATCTCCAACCTAAGGCAAGTCTCCCCTTCCACTCAAGTCACTGAAACTTCATCCTCTGAGGATGATAGCCTAGACACAGCAACACCCCTTAATTTGGTCATTAACAATAGCTCCAAAGCAAAATTTAAGATCTCCAACCTAAGGCAAGTCTCCCCTTCCACTCAAGTCCCACGGCCTGAACATAATGACCACCAAGCGGTTACCTCTGAACTTAAGGAAGACAATACTAGTAGACATGTTAAATTAAAGAACATTCCTTCGGATCAGAGCTCTAATGAGGCGGATCTAAATTCAAAAAGGGAAATAGTCCAAGTCAGGCACTCTAATAGGGGTGCAGCTAGGGGAAGGAATAGAGGTAGAGGGAGTAAGTATCCTAGATGATTAAGTTAGGATGTTGGAATGTCATGGGGTTAAATTCCCAATTGCGCCAGAAAGAAGTTAAAGACTTCATCAATCACAGGAACATTGAGATGATTGGTCTTCTTGAAGTAAAAGTTAGAGAACCCAATTGTACTCCTATAATAAATAGAATGTTTAAATCATGGGTAGTAACACATAATTGCCAAACTAATTCGGTTTTCACGTATCTGGGTTGCTTGGAAACCAAATATCTTTGATGGACAGGTCTTAGCCTCCTCTGACCAGTTCATTACTTGTAAGATGACGTTAGCTCCTCCTCACTCTGAGGAATTCATTCTTACGGTAGTCTATGGATTCAATGAAAGGAGTAATAGGAGAGACCTATGGCGAGACCTCAGATACCAAAACCAAATTTATTGTGACAAAGCCTGGGTTATTATGGGTGACTTCAACGTTATTCTTAACAACCAAGGCAAACTAGGCAAATACAGAGTGGATAGTAATGCAATCAAAGACTTTAATGAATGGGTCCATGGTCTTGATCTGGCACCCATTCCCTCTAGCGGGTTCAAATACACCTGGTCACATAGAAGAGAAGGAGAAGATAGGACATACACTAAAATAGATCATATGTTTTGTAATGACCAATGGAAAGGCCTTATTCCCTGTTACCAGCTAATTTATGAAGCACCTATGTCTTCGGACCATTCTCCAGGTGTACTATCTATTCAACTAAACCGTAGCTTCGGTCCTAAGCCCTTCAAATTCATGAAGGGTTGGATGTCTCACCCTACCTTCAAATCAATCCTGATAACCTCTTGGTCAAAACAACAAAGTGGGAATCCTATGCAAGTCTTGACCAAAAAACTGAAAACATTAAAAGGCCCCCTCAAACAACTCAATAAAGAAAAGTTTGGCAACATTACTAAGAGAGTTGAAGTAGCTAGAGCTCTACTTGAATCAGCCCAATTGGGATCTTCTCAATGCCTCAATGATACCCATCTACAGACCTTGGAACGTAACCTACTGGAGGAATACACTAGACTATTAGCATTTGAGGAGTCCTTCTTTAAGAAAAAGTCCAGGATTAAGTGGATGAAAGAGGGGAATAAAAACACTAAATTCTTTCACATATCAGTCAAAATCCACAATGCAAGAAATAAAATCCTTAGATTGCAAAATGAGGAGGGGGACATCATTGAAAATTATGGCGAGGTAGAAACAACGACCATAGCATATTTTGAAAAGCTGTTCACTGAGCAAATTATTCCTGAACCACCAAGCCAAAACTGGGAAGGTAATACATTGACTGAGGAACAAAGCCAAATTCTTGCTCAGCCTGTAACTAGATCAGAAATCAAAGATGCTTTATTCTCTCTTAATTCTGATAGTGCCCCTGGTCCTGATGGTTACTCTGCGGGGGTTTTCAAAGAAAATTGGGGTATTATTGGGGATAACTTCCTTGATGCAATTGAATATTTTTTTCAAAAACAATTACATTTACTATTCTCTCAATGTCACATCCATATCTCTCATTCCAAAAGTGGACAATCCACTAATGATGAAAGACTTCAGGCCCATCTATTGTTGCAATGTCACCTATAAAGTGATAACCAAGATACTTGTTAGGAGACTGAAGCCACTGATTCCCTCACTAATCAGTGACAACTAATCTGCCTTCGTCAAAGGTAGGTCAATCCAAAGCAATATTCTCCTAATTCACGAACTGGTCAAAAACTATAAGAAGCAGGGAGGTCTAAAATGTTGTGCTATCAAAGTTGACATAATGAAGGCTTTTGACACTGTTAATTGGAGCTACCTGCTCTCAATTCTCAAGGCAATGCACTTCCCTGACAATTTTATCAGATGGATTGAATTGTGTATTAGTACAACATCCTTCTCCCCCAACCTGAATGGTACTTTAACAGGCAACTTCAAATCCTTCAGAGGCCTTAGGCAGGGTGACCTCCTACCCCCTACCTATTTATCCTTGTAATGGAGGGCTTTACACAGCTAACCAAACGACAATCTCTAAGTAATCTCTTTTCCTTTCACCCTAAATGTGGGGGCCTAAGCATTACCTCGCTTGCATTTGCTGATGACCTGTTCATTTTCTCCAAGGCAGATTACAACTCAGTTTCTGCTATTAAGGGTACATTGGATCTATTTCAATCAATTTCTGGTTTAAGGCCTAACCTGCAAAAAAGCATGTTTTCACCTCCGGTGTCAATTCTCAAGTGCAAGCAGGTATTGCCCACATCCTGGGTATGCAAATGGGATCCCTTCCAATAAAATATCTTTGAGTTCCACTTACAGTAGGAAAGCTTAGCCATTCCAACTGTCTGCCTTTGCTTGACAGACTTTCAACTAAAGTCAACAGTTGGGCATGCAAAGTCCTCTTCTATAGGGTAGGGTCCTACTTACAAACACGATATTGATTGTTATATGTAGATATTGGACTGCATCCCTTTTTCTGTCTAGGAAAACCATTAAGGAGATTGAGAGGATCTTGAAAGGATTCCTTTGGGGTAGCACTAGAAAAGCAAAAATCAAATGGTCCACAATTTGTCAACCAAAAGAAAAAGGGGGGATAGGGTTGAACGACATTGCTCTGATGAATAATGTCTTTATCATGAAAAACTTATTGTCAAAAGAAGGAGTGCCTATGGGTTAAGTGGATCCACACGAAAATATTAAAAGGCAAATTGATTTGGAAAATCACCCCAAAACCCTCTGATGCTTGGTTATGGAAAAAGATGCTAGGTGTTAGAACCAAATACGAAGGTATGGTGAGTAAAAAGATCGGGGATGGGTTGTCCACCTCCTTTTGGGGCGATCCATGGCACTCGTGGGGTATCCTTAGGACTAATCACCCTAACCTTAGAAGGAAGCTTCACATCAGTGAGAATGTCCGCGTTAGTGCTATCATCACAAATAATGCCTGGAATATTCCATTTGGAAGAGGTTGGGATGAGCAAGTAAGACAGTTTTGCATGGCATGTAGCAATGTGAAAAGAAAGCAAGGGGAGGATAGTTGGATTTGGCTTCCAAGCAAGAACTTTTCAATTAAAGAAGCAATCAAAGCTATCCAAGTGGAACAACCCTTAGTTAACTGGAGTCCAATTGTTTGGGGTAGGCATTCTCTTCCATGGTATGCTATAATCCTATGGATTGCATGTTGGAAGAGGATGAATACCCTTGATAAGCTTCAAGATTGAGGACTCACTAACTCCAATATCTGTGTGCTATGTAATATGTCTGTCGAAAATTAGGAACACCTCTTCTTTCAATGTAGCTACTCTACCCTAATTTGGGATAACTTGCTTACTCAGCTGGGTACTGGGTTCCGTAGCGCAATCTGGAGCGACATTATGGAATTTTTAGGTAGTGACCACGCTGGCAATCTAAGTTGCAAAAAGATTTAGGGAGCTTTGGGTTTTCTTTTGCTGTTTATCACATTTAGCGTGAGCGCAATACTCGGATCTTCAAGAAAACAAATAAAGAATAGAAAGTTGTCCTGAAAGAATTCTGGATAGTATTTCTTATTCTGCGATTAGTTGGAAAGGATATAAATATACTAGAACAAATTGGGAACTTGCCCTTAATCTTGGCCTTTCGCTAAAAATGTTCACAAGATGTAATACACAACTTCGAAAAAATTTACAGCACAACACCACAACTGACATGTTCATTCTCTTGATAATAATGGCATTTAGTTTCGGTTTTTGTTTTGTCTCTGCTGCTGGTTTTTCCTTCGTGCAGGGTCCCCAGATCTTTTGTTCCAGGTTTGCGTTGGGTTGCTCATCCTTGTTCCAAGGAGCCAGGCCGGTCAAGTTCCCAATCATCAGGATCTTCTCTTGCTATTTTGTGGACATGTGTCCTGCATTTATCATCTGCGCTGGAGGGTGTGATTATACATATCCATTAGGTACCAGCTACGTACGTGTCCAGTTACATCCAGGAATGCTCTCTCGCATGGACTTACTGTTTGTTTCGGATTGTATTTGCATATATTTCGGACTCCTGCTGCATATGGCCAATTGTTTTTGGAAAGCTCTCTAGCATAACTCAGCCGTTGCTGGTCTTTGACATCGTTACCGCTATTGAGTTTCTTTTGCTAATGTCTTTTTGGTGCTCTCCCCTGGTTGGGCTAACAAACTTAGCATTGTATAGTTGGTAACTTTGACGTGGTTACTTTTAACCACTCTTGCTAAAGGTTGGCATTTCATCAGTGTATATTGTAAGCCACCTTTACACATTTTGTAAATCTGCCAGTTGGCCTTTATATATGAAATTTAAATTATAAAAAAAAAAAAAAGAATTTTAGATAGAAAGGAGAGCAAAATTTAAGAGAGAAATTGGCTTAAAGTTTCTTTCTTCAACTATTGAAGAATACCCTAGCTGCTTAAACCATTTTGGCTTGTTTACTTCTCTAAATAAATTACACGCCACAGACAGTCCAACCAATATTTGGCCCGTAAAACTCGACGCCTGGCATTCGGTTACTTTGAAGGTGTTCTTCAAACAGGAGAAGGAAAATACAGTTTAATTTCATAATATGGGCTAAACTCTTACAGTAATGCTGCACAGATTCAGCCTGTAAAAGCAGGAAGACACAGTTCCACTGACTCTTTCAGATTTCCTTTACTTCTTTTATGAAAGGGCATGGTTCCAGCTCCACTACATCTAAATATTAACCCATCAAATTCTACCTGTATGCCACCTTCAAGTGATTTGAAACCAAAGCATTCAACAACTTGGATGGCTAGAGCAAACACAATACTTATAATTCCATGAACACATCAAAAATAGGACTTCTTTAGACACAAAGTGAAGCACCAATGCCTACCAGATGTAGCATTATCACTAAGGATGGAGGCAGTTCACTAAAACGTTCCACCAAATGCTAATGTGAAAAGATGGAAAGTTTCCTTTCATCTAGTAACCTCTGGGCGTCCATGAAGAGAGGGAAAACTCTTCGTTTCCTCTCACTCAGATGCCCTCCCTCCTCCTCGGTATACCCCCATTCTCTCTCGCTTAAAAAGTTAACAAAAATTTGAGATAATATGCAAAATTCAACTAAAATTCATCAACTACGTAATCACCTGTTGTCAACCCCAAGGCAGGCGGGTGGCCCAATGTATTTGACACGATCCCCTGTCACATAATAAATATCACAATTGTCATGAAGAACTAATGTAACTATACAAATGATAATAGCATATCCATCAAAAGGGAAATCAAAGCTTCGACGAGCCACAACATCTTAGCAGGAGTTCAAGGTGATTTTTTTTCTTATCAACAAGATTAAAGATTTAATTACTCTCATCATCCTCCAATTTTTACCTACAGGGTGCTTGCAGTTGAAACTTTCAACAATGTAAACCATAGACAGCTTTAACCCCAAAAAAAGGCAAAGGAGATTACAAGAAAAGGAAAAGAAACAGAGAACTGTGAACAACCAAACATTGCACAGTAAACCAAAGGAACACAAGAACTGCAATAGGAACAGGCCAGCTAGGTAATATCTTAATCATGATGATCTACGCTACTGCCTTAATAATAATAGGAAGAATACCTCAGCCTTTGGCTTGAGACAGAGAAGAATACAAACAAAACGCAAACAAGGTAACCTTGCTCCATACAAAACAGACTCGTGCAAAGGTCACTTGCGCTTGAAATGTAGTCAGCATATCTATGAACATAGGTTTGCCAATAAAGTTTCCTAGTCCACTCAATACCTCATAATTATAGTGTGCTCTTAGCTTAGAGAATTGTACCCAAACTAGAATAGAATCCAACTTTAGCTTTTGAATCACTTTGTTCCAAAAACGTGGTCTCAAGAAAAAAACTTTGTTTCCAAAGGACGTTGGGAAAGTTCCCAGATACTTTATTTCGTCTCTTCAGATTGAAATCTGAAGATGAAAAGATCTTCTTCCAGCCTTCACCATTATCATCTAATCTCATAATTTTGTTTCTAGATATATGGGATTTGACTTATCTATGAAAGAACAGGTTGCTTCTATCCTCTTCGTTCATCCATTTGACTCTTGTTTTATCTTTGAAGAAAAACTCTTCAGAGTCAAGAAGTCTTGTGTAATCTTCAGTGCATTCTTTTCCACTTGGTGCTTCTGAATGTTGTGGCAATCTCCCATGGTTTCCAGTTGGGTTACTTCAAGTATTTGACTTGCATTTAGGACCCTCTCTAATATTTTTCCATAGGACTTCTTGTTTAGTTTTTTTCAAAGGCACTTCCGTCTTTTTAGTTTATTTTGTAAGCCTAACTTAAAAGTTTCCATACGCAAGCTCACTCCAGCAAGTCTCTATTGTAGTCTTGCAGCTAGGATGATTCATCCAGCCTTTCATGAATTTGAACAGTTTTGGTCTCATATGCTTGCCTAGTTTAACAGACCATACACCTCGAGAGTGATCAGATAGGATTGAAGCTTCATAGTCAAGCTGGAAGTTTGGAAATTTGTTGTTCCATTCTTCATTACAAAACATATGGTCAATTCTAGAGTAAACCCTATTGGTCTCTTCTCTTTTTAGACCATGTAAATTCAAAACCCCTTGAAGAGATATTGTATATATCCATCTGTTGGATCCATTTTGTGAATTCCTTGATTGCATTTCTGCCATCTTATTACATGTTTTTCCCTCTGCTGTCTAAGATGATGTTAAAATCTCCCCATTAAGATCTAGGGCTGTTGGCCATAAAGTTTTTTTTTGGTAACGTAGAACTCTCCACAAGTCCCTCCTTCTACTTCTTTCATTATACTCATACACGAGTATAAGAATAAACTCTTCTTGATTGGGGCATTTAGTTATTATTCTACATGTGAGGCAACGTTTCTCAGAATGTAGAATTAGCCCTTTAAACAAGTTTGAGTTCTAGCCTACCCAAATTCTAGCTACTGTGTTACGGAGAATATTATGAGAAACCTCTCAATTTCTGAAAGCTCTCTTGCTGAATGCACAAAAAAAATCTGATATTGACTTCTACAAGGCCATAATATCAATTTTCTTTTCAACTATGTATTTTCTAACTTTTTTTTTTTGGTTTAAAGGGGCACTTAATTCCCTTACGTTCCAACAAGCTAACTTTATCATCTTTTGGACTTAGTCTCCTTGGGCCTTCGCCTTGTTTTGGCACTGTTGAATTTCTTGACAGAGTGGGAAAAAATACCCTCTTTCAACTGTCCTTGGGTGTCCACTGAGTTTAAATATGTCCCCCCTATCAAGATCATCAAATGAATTTGAGGGGTCCTCCTTCAGTAGGAGGCTGAGTTAACGTCGTCTTCCTTTTAACCAAACATAAAGAGACTAGCTTGGCAATGAGTATATGAGGGCTTGAGTCAGAATTTTGCCTTGTTTTTCTCCTAGACATAATCCTCTTTTGGTCCGCTTTTGTTATTTCTAAGTTCTGGCATATTTCCTTTACTGTCTCTCCCTCAACTTGGGTATCCTCCAAACTATTATGTTGGAAACCTGAAGTTGCTCCCCTTCATTCATCGCTAGTGTAAGAGTGTGGAATGGCAAATGTGGGGCTCTTGTCCTCTTTCCTTTAGCCTTAGTCCCTTTCCTAGGTAACCTGCCAGCTTCCTCCATCATCAGATTCTTGAGAGTATCCAAAGAATGCCTCAGATGACTCTACAGATGCCTGAGCTGGAGAGTTAATGAGATTTTCAACTATAATAAGCCTATCATGCAGCTTGGGTACATCCTCAATCTAACTGATCAGCTATTTCTTTCATAGATATGGGACTAAACCTATTATAATTAATTAGAGAGATGTTACCTTAGATGTCAGTGTTTTGCGAGTTACCTGATTTTTCCATTGTCTTTCTTACCTTACCATTGTTGGTAGCTTACGTCTGCAACTTACCTTTTGTGTTAGGAGTTGAAGTATCCCATGCCTCACCATCTGTACCTTGATCAATAGAGTACCCACTCCTTGAGTTGTCCTTCCCATGTTTCTGGCCTTGACTCCTCTCTGACCTCTTGTCCTTGTCCTGTAGGAAAGCATTGATTTAATCATCTCCCCCCCCCCCTTTCTCTTGCCCCTCCTCATTCACATGGTTTTTACATTCAGCCATTCATTGATCCTTTCCTAAGCATGCTCCATTGTTCTCCTGATGGCAACTAGTTTGTCCTCTAACATTTTGATGTTCAGGTTGGTTAACAGTAGTGTTAGTCTTCATTTGTAGGGCTTTTACGTCACATGAGTGGCCAAAATATTTACATTTAACGCATTGTGTGGACATCAATTCGTATGTAAATACTTGAGTTACATCTTTCCCATACTCATCTGTTAAATTTATAGTCTTTGGCCCCTCTTCGACCTTAATCTCAACACAAATTCTCGCAAAGGATATACGAGATTATATGGTAGTTGCTTGTCCATAAACAACGGCTTTCCAATCAGTGAGCCCAATCCGCTTAAAACTTTTAAGTTAAAATAAAGCCTGAGATTAGGGAGTAAAAGCACCAAGCTTTAACCGTTGGACAGGCTTATCAGGGACCTAGGGCCACAAGAAGAGGACCTTCATGAACAGGATGTTCATGTTCCTCCTATTCATAATGGGAGGATCTAAAGTCAAACAACAAATTCAATAGCATGATTCCATGGCCGACTTAATGGAGGATACTGCCGCAAAGGTTGTTAAGCAAAATAGTAAAGGAAGGAGATCAAAGCAATAGTTCCGGTCTCTTTTTTTATAGGTTTTTTGAATTGCTCCCTAGAAATATGCTCTGTCTATAGTTGGTTTGAAAGCACATTGAGCAATTGATTCTGTTACTGTTTATTATAATGCCTACCTTGTATGCATATTTTCATATTTTTGAAATTTGACTTTAAAAAAAGACAGTCAAAAATTTGAAACTATCGTCCCAAACAGATTGTAAAAACAAGTGTACCTCTTCTTAAAGGTCTATTGGCTTTATCTGAAGGCTCGTTGACTTCCTCTTGCGATGATTCAGAGACACCTTCAGCCTCTCCAGAAACTCGCTGAAATTTGACATGAAAAATTATCAAAACTTCAGCGCTAACCATAGATCGACAAACAGTCCAAATCAGACAACTGATCCTTAAAAAAACCTCACATTCCTTACCATCCTCTTAACCTAACAACTTACAATGCATTACAAGTTTAAAGCCAAAAGGAGTCACACGAAGAACAAAAGATTTGACAAAGAATACTCCACGTAAATGCTTTACGTGGGATAGCTAACTTCAAAAGTTAATTGCAACAGTTAAAGCGAATTATCATTTGAATGCACAACTTTTTTTTTGGAGAAATTTTACTTACAAAAAAAAAGAGAGAGAGAGTTGCAATGACGAATATTAAACTTTTGACGGACGCATTTACTTCAGAAGATCACTGTATATTTAATTTAAGTTCACAACATGTACTGGTCATAATGCAACTCCAGATACCTGCAGCACAATTACTCTGCCTACGCCAGTAACTAGCAAGCAAACATACAACTAGTTGGCACAATTACATTGCTAGCAGAGAATCAGATAAAAACATTTAAGATTGCTAAATCAACAAACATCCTTCTTGGTTAGAGGGTTCAACTATTGGTTTTAAAGAAACATGGGGAGTCAGATTCAAGTTGCATATAGATTTACTTTTTCAAAATCTTCTAAGCTGTAAGGAACAAGCTTCTTCAGGGCTTCAGCAGATGCCTGAACACTAGCTTCATCATCTTCGCTGGTTTCTGTTTTAGTCTCACCGCTACTTGTCCAATCATCTTCATTTGCAGGATTGTTTTCATCCTCAATTTCCGACTCAGATGTACACTCTTCACCAGATTCTGCATTCTCTTCATCAGACTCATTCTCAGATGAGCATTCCTCCCCAAAGTCCTGCAAAAGGCCAACCATTTCCAAATGTGCTTTAGTGTCAGAAAAACAATAGAAATGGAAATATGCTTGAAATATCGTTTTCAATTAGACCTATAATTTTTTATTTTTTTTTTTGAGAATTTTTTTCGCCTAAAGGTTAGTCTTTCCTTAGCTATTGAACTGATATTCCGTTATTTTAACAAATGCACTATTTCCTAAATCACGACCTCCAACATGTTCACTGGTGGAGTATCAAATGCATTTTTATAAGGGAAATATTTTTGCCTAAACTTCCTACAGCCTTTTCCATCATCAAAAGCACCTGAGGCCTCCGAAATAATTGCACAGTCCCTATGCTTCCTAGCACTATAGACACATTACCAGAATAAGGCCAACGCTCTTTCATTTACAAAATTTCCCTTCTTTTGAAGTAAAGCAAATGTGCATGTTGCTTTAGCATGAAGAAAGCATCAAGCCAGCAGCAATACACTTCCTCCTAAGGGTTTAAGCTTTTTTTAAAAAATCACAGGAGATGGTACAGGTTCAATCTTAATTTTAATAATATTCAAAAAAAAAATATTCACTGCATCATCACTTAATTGACGGATCGTAGAGTCAACAGGAAAATATGTAAACAATAAAGGGGCTATGCGTTTCGAGTGTGATTATCCGTCCTGATACTGGACTCAATGCTGGTTTCAAGCACATCAAAGAACAATCAACTTCAGATAGAAGGCTGACACTTTGATCGTAACTAGAAACAAATGAAAAGGTGAGGCAGAGGACAATCTCTGAAAGTTAACATAACTTTCAATGGAAAATCCAATGATGAAGGGATGGTAGGAAAGAATTTTGGCCCAGTTCGTTTTTAAATTACAGAATAGCAGCAATTTTTTATATGTGTACGATGCATCATATCAACTCTCACTCAATCAATAGTTAGCCTATTTTCCAATTGAACAGTTCCATAGACTAGATGACAAATATTGGATGAGAACAGTCGAAAGTAACCTGGCACATCATAATGGAATTTGAAGTCATATTATCAGATGCGTCATCACAAGGTAGTTCTATTCTTGGTTCAAATCCTTAGGAACCTTTACTTTCATGAAAATAATGAGTGTTTGGATTTTTCAACTTTTTACGGAATTGAAAATGGCTGAAGGAAGTTTATTTTCAGAAAGAAAATGCCGAAAAGAAAAAAGAAAATGAAAAGAAGCATCCATCATTTTTTTCCATTTTTGAAATAACTCTTAGTCCAACTGATTACAAAAGGAGGCAGACCAAAAAGGTAACACTTGCAAGCTTACATAGGGCGCTAGAATGCTACTATCGAGCACCAAAAGTGGAATTTGAAGATCTCTGGCTAGTGCTCTGACTAATCTTTCTCGATAAAGCTCAGTACCTGCAAAATGGAGAGAGAATTACAAAATAAACAAAAGCATATTTTAAAATTTTAATAAATAATAAAAAAGGAAGATAAGAGCAAGAGTTCAGATAACGTTAGAAAATGAGCTTCAGGACTTCATATAGAAAAATGTAGGCCATGGCATTCAAAATCAGAATCGAAATGGTGGGTCATTCATTAAACCTGGAATACTTCGTAGAAGAATCCTCCCACTTGAAGAAGTCAAACGGCCACCAAATGCAGTAGTCTTTTTCTCATGCTTTATATGGGAGGCAGCACATTCCACCAAAAGCTTTTTAGTGTGGTCACTGCATCATATCCAACCAAATAAAGAGCAAACTACTAATTTTGCAAAAGTGGACAATGTGATTGGGGGAGGGGGAATCATCACTTACTGTATATGATAGGGAAATGTATCCCATGATACGGTTATCTTTTCCCATGGAACTATTCGCCTCAAGAAATCATTTTTGAATCTTTCCTGTCTGCTTAAGAAAGGTGATTCTTTCTTTTTACATTCAATGGCCAATTTCTCATTCTGGAGCCAGTCCTTCTGGTCTTGCTCAGCAAGTTGAGCATGGGCATCGCAATGAGTCGCATTTCCATCGTTCTTCTCCCTCCAAATCTTTGCCTTATCAGGACTAGTTCCGTCTCTTACAGATGTGTGTTTATCCTCGCTTGCATTTCTTCCATCCCCTTCAGAGCTATAGCATCTTAACTGATTACATGTCCAACTTACAGTCCTTCCCCTTTGTAAACATTTCGAAGCAAAACCTGCTGGACATGAACAACTTGGCACATATTTTCTGATCAAACTGACTTGAGAATTGTAACTGCCAGTTCTTTGTGTACAGCATGAAGGTGCATAGCAAGAATTTTCTCGATAGCTAGACGCGCATATAGATTTTGGCCGTGGAATCAGAAACTTCCATCTTCTGCTATTATTCCTTAACGTCCATGCGTACATCTCACCTTCCTATTTCAATAGCAGGCCACAATTGAGCAGAAGCATTCAGATGGATATATTCTTGTAAAAATCAAACCTTTCTGTTCTATTCTCTCTTCTAGTTGACAGGTGGTATCTACTATTATAAAGCATTACAATAAAATCCTATCCAGGCAAGCACAAAATGGGTAGCTATTATTTGAAACAAATAAAGAGTCATGTAGTTAAAAAAACAACATGCCACAGATTTTCTGGATCATTGGGGGGACTAATGTATGCACATCAAATGAACCTAAATTGCATGGCAGATCTAGAACTATAACAGATCATCAGTACTACAAAACATCTTTTCACCCATGTACCGGGTACACTTAAATCTGATTCCGTGTTAAAATGACTTCAAAACTGAAGTAAAAAAGTTTAATGAAAAAGTAGGTATAACACAATTTCTTGTAATTTCTTTTTCTAAACATGAAAAACAGACAATGAAAACTTTACAGCATGAATCCTGACGGCGAACAATCAATTACATCATGTCTGAATTAGCATATAAATTCAAACTGAATCTAGTTTCCCAATACTACAATAGCTACAATAAATCAAAATTTACTAGGATCAGGACAAATCATAACTCAAGACATACAAAGCTCAAATTCCTCACCTTTACAAGTCAATTATTTCAAGGAACCTAATGTAGTTCTAAGCAAACTTATAAGTTACACATTGTCATAATTATTTCATCACAAAAGCAACCCAAAAGAAAAAGCCAACATGCAAAAGATAGTCCACTTCATAATACTGAATTATTATAATTATTATTCGTAAAAAAAAGTCTGCTGTTTTCTTTTCCAAATGCAAAAGTTAACCGAAAGAAACAACATTCATTCAATTAGATAAAACAAACCTTTGCTTTTTCTTATGCCTTAATTTGATCCTCAAGTGCGAAAACCAGCTGCTTTTTCTTATTCCTTAATTTGATCTACAAAAAAAAAAATTCCTTCTTCTATCCCAGGAGAATAACTATATATAGATATGTATATATTTCTCGTTTTTACGTATACAAGTGAAAATGGAGGGAGTGGGAAAGCGAGGGAGAACCAGAGACGAGGCCGAAAAGAAGGGAGAAACAGAGAAGATTGAGAAGGTAATCCAGTGAACAATGCGGACAGTTGCCAAGAGTGGGCTTTCTCTGTGGGGTTGCTAAGCCTAACGGTTGGGCTGTTCATCATTTTCTTGTTGGAGCCCAAAGTGCTAGAGAAATCACCCCATTTTTTTATCATATAAAAATCAGCCCATTTAAACGTGCAAATGGCACCTAACTTCATAATGTGTGGTCGAATTCTCGAGTTCAATAATGTATTTACTACACCACAATAAACACATATTAAGTATATTCTAAAAATAACAAAAACTATCGCTAAGGTCTAGAAATATTCTAAAATAACAAAAAATCATTGCTAAGATCTAGAAATATTCTTAATTGACAGACAAGCTAGAAAGACTGAAAATTATGAAAATTGTCATTTACGTATGTACACTATGATCTTGGTATACATGACAATCCTATGTTGAATTTTGTTTAAAATTGAAAATCGTCAATCCTTTTGTGTACACACCATGATCACGGTGCCGTGATCCCAGTGTGTACATAAAAATCTAAATTTGAATTTTAGAAAAATGTTTTACACTACAAAGATATGATGATAATTTCGTCGGTTGATTAAGCAAATTCCGCCTGTAAAATGGATCCGGGGAGTAAAGCACCCGTCATTTTATGCTTTTCATTTGGGTGGTTGTAGGCATGCTTTGTAATTATAGTTTATGTACATTCAAATTACGTTTAACATTAGTTTATTTAAATCATTTGGGTGAAAAAGTTTGATATAATAAAGTATCAATATCGATAATACAGAACTTCGATAAGATACTTCTTTTGATTTTTGTAGCGCGCTCTTTTATCAGATCTAATGCGAGTATTGTGTACACACTATTATCATAACTTAAATCATGATTATAATATGGTTCAAAGTTTAGTAGCATCATATGATTTAGATTATATAATTAAATGTTTAATTATATTATAAGTTTCAATCAAAAGATAACTCTTATTCTATCTTGCATGATTATTGCATATGTCTTATTTTGTTAAATTTTAATACACCTGATGTGATCTTATTTTGTCAGTTAAAAGATATATATAAAAGAAGAGTCAGAATCATATGTAATCCACACTATGCCATCAAATTGGTCAAGATTTTATAACTTGTAGCATTTTTTATCTTTTTGAAAACGAAATGATACCATAGCATGTGTGATTATTAAATTTTGCTTATATTATAGCACCAGTTTGTCATTTTATTGTAATTACAATTGCGAAATTGCAAACATGGTAAATAATTATTTATAGTTTGACTGTTTTTATCCAAACATAGCGACCCGTTCCGAGCCCTATTACTCAGAACTCACCCACCGACGTCCGCTTTATTTTGAAAAAGAAAAGGGAAAATAAATATGAAAAAATAGGACAAATCCTAAACTACTTAGGATTAGGAGTTTGGATATACTTTATATGGAAACTAATCATAAGCATACATAACTAGGATATTACATAAATCCTATAACTACATGGAAAATACCTAAATCTATCTATTCTATAACCATCTATGTATACTACACTAAACCACAGACCCAACCCACCCATTCTGCTACCCCACTCAAAAGGAAGAAGAAAAAATAATATAGAGGTAAGTTTTCATAATGAATGGATTGAACGAACACAGATCCATTGGACAAATTAACCTCAATATTATCAAAGTTCTGACCCATCAAATCAACATTAATAAGAATCCTAGTATGAGAGGAGTTCTTTTTTAGGGTGGCGTTTTAATCAGCCATAATTGGTTTCCCAATTTGAGAACCAAGGGCTGTTAAGTGCTCTTCTGTCCATAACTCAACAGGAAGGTTTGGAAGTCGTACCCAGATAGGTAAATTTGGGATTTCCAGGGGACCAAAGTTGAAAAATAAAGGCATATTCCTTAAGATAAGACATCTACCATAGATTGAATAAGGACCCTCATGAAGAACTGATCCAAAATGTTTTCAAATTTAAATACTAACCAACCGGATGGATGGAACTCAACTTTTGTTATGCCCCGCACCCTTCGTAGGATAATTAAAAGATAAAGAAGGAATTAAAAGAGATTAATGACGGTCAACGGTAATGAATTAGGAATTAAGTATGAGGATTAATTAGAAATTAATGGGAGAATTAAATATTAGAATTAATTTACATTTAATATCAGAGTTAAATAATAAAGGTTTATCCTTTAAGATAAATAAGATAATAGATATAAATTTAAAAACTTCAAATCTTACCCTAATTCCCTATTAAAACTGACAGCGTCAGTTCTTTTCTCCCCACGCACCAGACGACGCAAACTTTTCCCCTTAGGCGATTTGAGAGAGAGCCCTGCAACCCTAAGGAAGAATCTCTACAGGAATCAGTCCAAACCTCATTCGTTCTTCGTTTCTTCATCGAGTAATCAAAGGCAAGTAATCTACTTATAAGTTTCTATGATTTGTGAAAGAAAAATGGCCTATTTTGTTATCAAATTGGATCACCATGCAGTAGTTTCTTTATGTGAATCTATGTGTGTTCTTTATGCGTTTTGGTTTTGAGATTTGGCCACCGTATATTGAAATCCTTCGTTGTTGTTGTGGATTACTTGAAATCTTGCAAATCCCAATCCCTTGAACCCTCTCTTCGCTGCTATTTTCGGTTGAGGGAAAAAGGGAGAGAAAGGTAGGATTTTTGGGTTGTTTCGGTGGATGATTTGAGTGTTAGGCTTGAATCTATGATTGATATGTGCGTAGTGGTTAATTTGTATTTTAGGCATGAGATTGTAGCAGGGATTAGGCTTGGATTGATTGGTGTGAAGTTTGGGATCGATTGGAGTTGTGATTCTGCAGTTTCTGCAGAAATCGCAGAATTTCTTTTCTGGAATCGTGGACATCGATCGATCGATGTGAGGGGATGAAGTACATCGATCGATCGATGTAGGAAGAGCTGAGAGATCGATGTCCTCTGATGGACATCGATCGATCGATGTAGGAAGAGCTAAGAGATCGATGTCCTCTGATGGACATCGATCGATCGATGTAGGAAGAGCTGAGAGATCGATGTCCTCTGATGGACATCGATCGATCGATGTAGGGTGAGGCTGAGAGATCGATGTCCTCTGGTGGACATCGATCGATCGATGTAGGAGAGGCTGAGAGATCGATGTTCTCTGATGGACATCGATCGATCGATGTGAGGGTATGATGTCACATCGATCGATCGATGTGAGGGGATGATGTCCATCAGTTTTGTGGGAAAATAGAAGAAGAAAGTGGGAAGCTCGGGGAATCTTTGGGTGACCTTAGAGACTCCTTAGGACCTGATTAAAGGTAGTCTAAGTCTTGGGAACATGATTTAGGAGGATGAATCAATATTGGTGACTTCAATAGGTTCTCGAATCGAGTTTCAACGTGAATGACTTAGGTGGGTTAGGAAATGAACGTACGAGGTGTTTGGGAGTTCAATGAATGATGGATAGGGAGACTTGCCCTAGGTTGTGAACCTTAGAGTCAAGACTAAGTGTTGACAAGATGGTTGAAGCCTAAGTTATGACGTGTAAGTTAGTGAAAACTTGTGTGTGCTTATACGTGCGCATGTGTACATGAACTACTTATGTGAATTGCATACGAGAATGAGAAATGAGAATGAAACGAGGAGTCTTGCATCATGGCACTTGTATTTGCATATTGATTTGAAAAGAAAGGTGCTTCGGCACAGATTTGCGAAGGTGACCTGCAATGTTAACCGGGATGGAAATTTAAGCCGGGGTGCATTGTAGGGCACAAAAGACTGTAACGTAAACCGGGATGGAAATATAAGCCGGGGCGCGTTACAGGGTATAAAGTTGTCTGTAATGCTAATCGGGATGGAAATATAAGCCGAGGTGCATTACAGGGTATAAAGTTGGCTGTAACGTAAACCGGGATGGAAATATAAGCCGGGGCGCGTTACAGGGTATAAAGTTATGTGATGTGACCGGACATTATGACATGCATTGCACTGTTTTAAAAGAGAAGGTATTCATGCATATGAGAATGTGTAGTGTAGTGCATATTTTGACATGCATCACGAGAGTCAATGTGGTATGAATGTGAGTGGTATCTGATGTCCAGTGAATTGTTAATTGTGTGCAAATTGATGTACTTGCTTTATTACGTTACTCACTTACATATTTGGAAGCTTTCCAAGACATGTGCCCCACAATTCCCTTGAATTATATGTATTACTCATGTCTTGCCATGTGTTGATCCCGTATGTCTTATAAGCGGGTTACTTGCTAGCGTTTTCGCTAAGGGTACTGCCTTTGTGTTACAGGAGAACCTGAGTATGACATGATCTTTATTGAGGATGACGGCGAGTGGGCTGAATGGGATGCATAGAGACATTGTGGGAGCTAGTTGAGACAGTTATTATTAACTCCAGTTCTTGTATTTACATGAGGATTAGTTTGTTATGCCTTTTGAGATTTTATTATCATTTGATATACAGAATTGATGGTGGAGATTTATTAGATATATGTGTTTCCGCACTTGTTTCTCTTACGTCATGGATGATGTGTATTCGAGAGATGAGACGTCTTGTAGTCTTCTCAGTAAGCTACGACGGGTGAACCGGTTCGGATTCCGCTGTCCGGGTCGGGGCGCTACAACTTTTGTTTTAACATTCCACGAGTTTGTGATTGAAAAAAAAAAAGCAAGTTTTCCTGGAGATCTTCCAGCAAAACAGCTTATTAACCATTTTGATCGTTCCTCGTTGTGAGGAATGGAACCAATGTCAAAGAAAACCTTTCCTGTTTTCTTTGAACAGTCATGCTTGAGTTTTAAGCGCTGAACAGGAGACTTTTTGGAATGAAATAAAGAAGCAAAAGTATTATGTCCCCCTCCCCCAAATATTTGGGTCACACTTTGGCCAAACATTCAACTGACAGTGATCACATTTGGGATCCTGATGACCCTATGGCTTCTAAATGTATTATTCCCCCCCCCCCCTCCCAAACCTGCTACAAAACCAGTGCCTCAAAAAAGGCAAAAGGCACAGCAGGATAAATTTGAAAAACCAAAGCCACAAAAAAAGGCAAAAGGATTACTGGGTTGAAAAAGTGAAGTCGAAAAAAACAAAAAAAAACCAAAAGACTGTTAACCCGAGTGAGGAAAACCAAGGAACGCAAAAAAGGCAAAATGTTCCTAGTGGGGAAAACCAGCTTCCAAAAAAGGGCAAAAGGAAGCATGTCAGGACTTTACAATTCCATTAAAATCGTCATTTGATCCCCCTATCCCTGACTTGGTGTTTTACAATAATGATGATTTTGGTGTAACGGAACATGCAAATATTGTTTCTTCTTCTTTAGTTCAGCAGGATTGCTTTGTCAACATTTTAATTAGACCTCAGTTGGATTGTAATGGTGCAAATGAAGACAACACACAAGGTGGCTTGCATGCAAGTTCGGGCACTGTTCCAACGAATCAATAATTGGTTGGTCCATTGCCCCAGTCTGGCTTTGAGCATTTCATGCAGGCTGGACTTTCTGGTAACAATGATGAAATTTATGAAACATAATCAATTAGTTTTAGCAAGAATAGACTTAGAACATGAAGATCTATTAGTCTTTCTCCCACCCCCTCTATTGTTACTTCCCCGTCTGTATTGAATACATTACTTGAACCTGCATGTAGGCTCAGAACTGTTGGAAATCATGTAACTAAAACAGGTATGACAAACACTCAACCGGAGGCAGCTCCAAGTTTGGATGATGGAGCTGGACAAAAATTATCAGTGGCTAACTGTGGCTCAGCATCGCATGTATCCAATCTATTATTATGCACTGATGATAATGCTACTTGTTATCGGGACTTGTTGGACACGCAAACTGTTCCTGTGAAAGGTACACCTACTATGAACAAGTCAGTCGATAAAAAGAAGAAAAAGAAGAAAATTCCAAATTGATGATCACATCTTTTTGGAATATAAGGGGTTGTAATAACCCTTTGAAGCATAGTGGTTTGAAAAGTTTTGTGCATAAGGAAAAAATTACCTTATGATGATTTTGAAAACCAAGTTAAATGCTGCATACTTGCAGCATTGTTAGCGACGTTTCAAGGTTGGGAACATACGCATAATTTTGGTTCCCACCCTGGCAAGAGGATTCTTCTTCTGTGGAATCTAATGAAAACCAGTGTACAGGTAGTTTCATTTGATGCTCAAATGATCTACTGTCGAGTTACATGCTTAATAAGTGCAGAGTCTTTTTATACCACCTTCGTCTATGCTTTCAATTCTATAGTGGATAGAAGGCCTTTATGGAATGCACTGCTGCAGCAAAGCTTAGTCACAACGGAGCCTTGGTTAATTCTAGGGGATTGTAATTGTATTCTTTCTAATGATGAAAAAAGGGTGGTAGGTATGTCTCCTATTATCAGCTTAAAGACCAACTTGATTGTTTTGCACAGTCTGAGTTGGTTGATCTGTCTTTTTCTGGTCCCCTTTTCACATGGGATAACGGTTCAATCAAGTCTAAGCTTGATAGAATTCTGGGTAATTGCTCTTTTCAAGAGGAGTTCCCAACTGCTATTGTGTTTTTCAAAACTTCTGGGTGTTTATCTGACCATAGTCTTGCAATTCTCAGGTTGTCTTCGCATTTTGCTAATTTGAGACCGTCGTTTAAATTCTACAAAATGTGGTCTGATCACCCAAATTTTTCCAATATCGTCAAAGACTCTTGGGATCATCAGATTTTTGGAAATGCATCTTTTGTATTTGCAAAAAATCCCTGAAAAAATCTCTTAGCTTGCTTCATAAAAATGACTTTATGCATATCTCGTCTAGGCTAGATAGGGCATTAAATGATCTTGAAAATTTTCAGCTTACTATTTATCAGGATTGGGGCTCCCTACAATGGTGGTCCCTTTTGCAAACTAAGAAAACTAAGAAGTCTTATGCTCGCTCTCTCATGAATTTTGAAAAGTCTTACTTTTCCCAACTTGCGAAAAGTTCATACATCCACGATAAGAATTCCAAATTCTTCCATTCCATTTTAAGACAGAACAAGGCTAGAAATTTTATCTCATCTATTCTTAAGCCTGATGGCCACCAGACTGAATCTTTGAATAAGCTAGGCTCTCAATTTGTTACTTATTTCCAAAATTTGCTTGGATTTAGTCAAGATTCAGTAGTTATCTCTCAGTCTGTCATTAAGCTTGGATCCAGAATCTCCTCTGATTCTGCGGTGGATCTCACTAAGAATATTTCAGACACTGAAATTAAGGCTGCTGTTTTTTCTATTGGGAAAGATAAAGCGCCTGGGCCAGATGGTTACACATCTGATTTCTTTATCAAGTCATGGGATATTGTAGGGCAGAACTTTCTCGCTACTGTTCACGAATTCTTTAGTAATGGTAGACTTTTAAAGCAAATTCAATCATGCCCTCGTTGCCCTTATTCCCAAATCTACCAATGTTTCCAATGTTGCAGATTTTAGGCCAATTTCTTGTTGTAATGTCATTTGTAAAACTATCTCCAAAGTATTGGTCAACAGGCTTACCCCTGTTATGTCCCAATTCATGGATCATGCCCAATCTGGTTTTCTAAAGAACAGGTCTATGATGGAAAACATTTTTCTTGTCCAAGAACTTCTTAGGGAGTATGATAGGAAAAGAACCTCTCCAAAGTGCATGCTTAAAGTTGATATTAGGAAAGCTTTTGATTCCCTTAATTGGGATTTTCTGAAATCCGTCCTTCTTGGTATTGGGTTTCCTACATTATTCGTCAAATGGATTATGGAATGTGTCTCAACAGCCTCATATTCTATCTCTGTAAATGGTACTTCCTTTGGTTTCTTCAAAGGAAAAAGGGGATTACGTCAAGGTGACCCCTTTTCTATTTATCATTGCAATGGAGTATTTTTCCAGACTCCTGCGACAGCTCAATTGTGATAAAAATTTCTCATTCCATCCTAAGTGTAAGGATAATCTCATCACACATCTCTGTTTCGCGATGATTTGGTCATTTTTGCAAAAGTTGATTGTGTTTCGCTGCAAATGATTATGGACAGACTGTCCATTTTCGGTCAATGTTCTGGACTCCTGCCTAATTTTTCAAAATCCAGTATCTTCATTGCAGGTGTCCACAATTATCAGCCGCTACAATCCATAACCGGCTTTACCTAGGTACAATGCCTTTCAGGTATCTTGGTATCCCTGTTGCTGGATCTATATTGCAAATTTGTCATTATTCATCCTCCATTTCCAAACTTCTCCAAAAAATCAATCTCTGGAAGTCCTCTTCCCTTTCCTATGCAGGGAGACTTCACTTAATTAAATCTCTGCTCCAAGGTGTTCTTTGCTTTTGGCTTAGTGCCCTCCCTATTCCATCCGCTGTCTTCGAGCAAATTAATCGAATCTGCTTGCACTTCCTATGGGGTTGCACTGACTCTAGAAACAGAAAAGCACTGGTTGCTTGGAAATAGGTTTGTTTGCCCAAACAGGAAGGGGGTATGGGGGTTATTGATCTTAAGTCATGGAATCTGTCCCTGCTTGTCAAACATATATGCGACCTCCACAAGAAAAAAGACACTATTTAGAGCAATGGATTAATTCCGACCGATTGTAAAATCGGACTCCCCACTCATAAAAAAATTGCTTCAAATCTGGGATATTCTAGTTCATTCACAAGGAAGCATTGTTGCCACTCTTGGCCTCCTTGAACGATGGGTCTCTAATGACTCATTGCAGCCCAAACTTGTCTATGATTTTCTTCGGCCTAAGGGCCAAATTGCATCTTGGGCCAACATTGTTTGGGATTCTATTATCGCTCCTAAACATGCTTTCTGTCTTTGGCTTGCATCACTTGGTAAACTGCAAACAGGGATAAAATGACATTCATACAAGATAAATCTTGTCCACTTTACGGTACTTTTGTTGAAACTCCAAATCACACACCTGTTCAACAGGTTTGGCATTCGATATCCGCATGGAACAGCATACCTACTAATCTCCGTAATCTCATCCGAACTTTAGCTTGGGCTAAATCTAGACTACGTAAAAAATCACCTAGAATTAAGGCGATTAAGATTTCTATTGCTGCAGCAGTGTATTATATTTGGCAAGGCAGAAACAAGAAAATGTTTGAAGACTTTGCTTTTATTCCTGCTGATGTAATTCAACGCATCTGTACACACGTATATAGGGTCATGCATAAGGCATACCCGAATTTGTTTAGTTAGTGCTATAGTCTTGTGTAGATTATAGTTTCTTTGATTTTGGGCATTGATATCACATAGCATGTTATGTGTTATCGTACAGTTGTTAGGCTTTACATGTAAATTTTGACTGGCAGCCTGTTGCCTTTATATTTTGTTTCGCTTTGGCTTAAATAGCAAGCAGCATGTTGCTTCGCCATCTTTCATCTATTGTACGGGTGCACCCCCATTAAGGTGCTTTTTCGGTCAGGGTTCCCCCTGGCCATTGGGTATACTATTTGCATTGTTTCCCAAAAAAGAAGAAAAAATAGTAATACACCAAACCCTCCCAATTGCCCAGCCACGTTTCTGCAGCAAAGGCAGCAAACAACAATCTTTTTGTTGTTGGATTTAATTTGATAAACCCCTGAATAGGACCGTTTAATCGAATCAATGGACAAAGCAACAAAATGAAAAAAATATACCTTGCTCCATTACTGTTGTTAATCTGAACACGTACGTTGCAACTGTTCTGCCTGATGATGAATCTGGTGTGATCCAATAATTCACGACCTCCCACCAATTGCTGATACACCCCTTGAACGGAATCAACATTTCACTGCTTTATCCGATGGAGAGACTAGACAGTGTGGACTTTATAGAACAAGGTTGGCACACCCTCCCACTTTTCTCTCTATGGCCGATTTCTTCTTGATGTTATGAGGAGGTGAAGGCCTCCTCCTTTATATAGAGGGAGAATAGGGGAATCCTGATTGACATATTCCTTTATGGATAGAGATTCCTTTATCCCAGATACCTCGGATATACTTGATACTATCATCAAGTTATCTTTATCCATTATCAAAAATTATCCAATAGGAATCCTGATGGGCATATTCCTTTATGGATAGAGATTCTTTTATCATAGATACTTAGGATATACTTGATACTATCATCAAGTTATCTTTATCCATTATCAAATATTATATAATATTTAATAATAAATATTATTAAATATTTAATTATTGTACCAACAATTATCTACTAGCCACACGTGGGTTGTCGACCCTCGGGGACCGGACGTCGTACACTTTATGGTCATAACACTTTGAGCCCATCCATCGCGGTCTCTGACCATATGACTGTCTACATATTTGGGGTTTCCATTTTAGACCACACTATACATCCACGAACATACCCGATCACTTACTGCGTGGATATTTTACGCAATAATTAATATTATTACGTGACATATGTGACATATAATATTATCATACATAACGTCCACCTTATGATTAATTCGTATAAACTTTATCAACGTGTTGCGCATCACACGTATCTCGAATTAATCCCAACAATTTTCCACTTGGACTATGTATGTATCTTAAAGATTATATGTCACCCTTTTGAGCTCATATACCGTATGTCCCTTAATGTGTCTTTCCTTTTCCGGTCCACTAGCAAATGTTAGCAAAAGACTTAAGCCGCAGCTTCCACATTGAATTAGTGACTTGTCTCTCTTAAATCATGATGCTAACATTCTACTGAATGACATGGATATTGAAATGGATATGTAGTGTGGAATTAATATGTTAGGTGATCGTACATATTAATTCCAACTTGGCCATACTTTAGCGAGATCAATAGAATTCAGAATGTATGTCATAACTGCTTAATGTACATTACTTCTGCATAAAACTTTAATATAACCGGAATGTACATTATACTACTTGTCTAAAATAAACAACTTTATTGAGCACAAGAAAAACATCACAGACTCCCACTAGGATAAAACATCCTCAACTTTACTAAGACCCATACGGCTAACATGTTTGTGGAACACAACCGATTCCACGGCCTTAGTCAAAAGCTAGGCCACCATGGAGTCTGTACTGATATGCTCAATACTGATCAGACCACTCTGAATTCTTTCTTTAACAGCGAGATACTTCATCTCTATATATTTCACTTTAGATGAACTCCGATTGTTATTTGAATATAGCACCGCAGCTTTACTGTCACAGTAAATCCTTATTGGAGAGGAGATAGCCTCCAATACCCACAGCCACGTGACAAAATTGTCATATCGCCTGACTGGATGCATGGAATGATGCTACGAATTCCGCCTCCACAGTGGAAGATGCCAATAAGGTCTGTTTCGCGCTTGTCCACGAGATCGCACCTCTGGCTAGAGTAAACACATAACCCGAGGTCAATTTCATGCTATCCTGGCATCCGGTAAAATCGAAATCTGTATATCCAGTGATCTCTAAGTTGTTAGATCTCCGATACGTCAGTACGCGTTGCTTTGTTCCTTATAAATATCTCAGCACCCTCTTTGCTGTGGTCTAGTGATCCTTACCCGGATCAGAGAGGTATCTGTCTAACATTCCTGTAATGAATGTCAAGTATGGTCGTGTACATACCTGGGCATACATTATCCTCCCTACTACCGAAGCATAGGGAGTATTCCTCATTCCGAAAATTCAAACTCTGTTTGGGGACATTGCTTCAGGCTGAACTTGTCTCCTCTTCCTACAGGGATATTAAGTGGTTTACACTTATCCATGCTATACCGCTTCAACACCTTTTCGATGTACGCATGTCGTGAGAGACCTAAGATACATTGGGTACGGTTCCTCCGTATCTCAAGTCCCTACACATATGAGGCTTCACCAAGGTCTTTCATCTCGAAACGTTTTCTCAAAAAGGCTTTGGTGTCGCTCATCATGTTTACATCATTTGTTGCAAGCAGTATATCATCTACGTACAAGATCATGAATATGAACTTGCTCCCACTGAACTTTTGATACACGCATTCGTCAATTTGGTTTGCCTCAAAACCGAATGAGACAACCACTTTGGCAAATTTGAAGTACCACTGTCGAGACGCTTGCTTGAGCCCGTAAATGGATTTCTTTATTCAACAAACCATGCCTTTTGGATCTCCCACCTTGAATTGAGGCGGTTGAACCATGTAAATAGTTTCGTCAAGTTTTTCATTTAAAAACACAGTCTTGACATCCATCTGATGTAGCTCAAGATCTAAGTGTGTCACTAAAACCATGATTATCCGGAAGGAATCCTTTGTGGATACTAGAGAGAAGGTTTACGTATAGTCTATGCCCTCCTTTTGGGTGAACCCTTTAGCAACAAGTCGAGTCTAGTATCGTTCTACGTTGCCTTTTAATCCTGTTTGGTTTTAAATATCCATTTGCAACCAACGGGTTTCGAACCTTTAGGCAACGAGACGACATCACATACCTTGTTGTCGTGCATAGACTTTATTTCTTCTTCCATGGCATTTATCCACTTTTCTGAATTTCAAAATTGCAATGCTTGTTGGACGTTTTCGGGGTCATCGTCCAACATACCAACATCGAATTCGTGTTCTTGGAGATACACCACATAGTCGCTAGGTATGGGGTTTCTCCGTTCACGAATGGATCTCCTTAGCGGCATTTGTTCTTGGGACACTGTAGGTTCCTAAACTGCATCAGTCGGTAATTCATCGGGTTCTTTAGTAACTTCCTCATGAATATGAACTTGTTCCTGTCGAGCGTCACTACTGAGATGAGGTACCTCAGGTGCGGGTATCGCTAATGTTATCTCCCCAAAAGATGGTTCGATTCGCATTTTTGTTGCATATGAGTGTGCCTCATCTAACTCGATGATCTACTGATGCAAATCATTCCCCCCCGGAACCAAAGTATCGTCAAAGAACTTTACCGAATTTGTCTCAAAAACACTTTACTTGTGGGATGTAGAATTTATACCATCGTGAACTTTTCGAGTAACACAACAAAATAGCAACTAAATGTTTTGGCATCCAGCTTTCTTTCATTTGGTTGTAATGCTTCGCCTCTGCTGGATAACCCCAAACCCTTATGTGGTTAAAGGTAGGTTTTCGCTTAGTCCATAACTCATAAAGGCTCCTTATTGTTGCTTTAGTTGGTACTCGGTTGAGGATGTAAGCTGCGGTTTTAAATGCTTCTCCCCAGAGGAATAATGGTAGCATAGTTTGACTCATCATACTACGTACTATATCCATAAGCGTGCGGTTTCGTCTTTCAGCTACACCATTCATGCTTGGTGACCCCGACATGGTATACTAAGGGACGATTTTGTTTTCCTCTAGGTATTTAGCAAATGGTCCTAGACACTTTTCTCCTGATCCATCATATCGACCGTAGTATTCACCCCCATGGTCCGATCTAACGGCTTTAATCCTTTTGTTGAGTTGTAACTCAACTTCAGCTTTAAAGGATTTGAACATGTCTATTGCTTGTGCTTTTTCTTTAATCAAGAATATGTAGTCATATTGCGAATAGTCATCAATAAAGGTGATAAAATAAGAGTGACCATTTCGAGTAACCAGATGAAATGGGCTACTAATATCGGTATGAATCAACTCTAATGGACTATTTGCACGATTTGCTTCATATCTTCGGACTTTAGTTTGTTTTCCTTTAGCACAAAATACACACGACTCTAAGTCGGTTAAGTCTAAAGGATTGCGAATTTCTATTTTGATAAGACGTTCTATTTTGTTTTTGGACATGTGTCCTAAACGTTGATGCCAAAGTGATCCTGAATTCTCATGAGTTAATTTTGTTTTAACGTTTCATGTTACAATATGCAAAGTTTTCTGATTTGAAGTGACATTTATTGAATAAAGTTTATCAATTCCGGACATTATACCGTGACCAATCAATCTAGAATCATGAAAAAGTTGGAAATTTTCATTTCCAAAATAACTGTAATATCCACTTTTATCCAATCAATAAAACGAAATAAGATTCTGTTTAAACGATGGTACCACAAAAGTGTCGTGCAAATCTAGATAAAAACCGGATGTCAAAAGCAATCTGAAATGTCCGATGGCTTCAACCTTTATGTCACTTCCATTTCCCCAATAGACATATCTTTCATCGTCTCTTGGTTTTCTATAACTGAGGCAACCTTACATAGTCACAGATAGGTGAGTCGTGGCTCCCATATCGACCCACCAAGTGGCTATATCCGAAACAAAATTAACTTCAGAACAAACTAAGAACGTACCCTTTTTCTTGAGCCAATAAATATAACATGTACAGTTCTTCTTTAAATGTCCTTTCTTATTGCAAAAGAAACAAGTCATGCTGTTGGGTGCGTAAGTAGTAGGCGCCACTTTTCCTTTTGATTTGCCTTTTGCACATTAACCTTTTGCCGCAGCTTTGCGTTTCTTACCACCAAACTTGGTGGCGACATCATTCATAACTTCATGCCCCTTATTCTTTAGCCTTTCCTCTTCTTGCACGCAATGCGCGATAAGATCATTCACTGTCTATTTTTCCTTTTGGCAGTTATAATTGACTAGGAAGTGTTTGAACTTTGGAGTCAAGGAGTTGAGAATCATGGCAACTAGCATGTCATCAGAGACATCATTTCATGTTTCTCAATTGAGAAGCGATGTGAGTCATCTTTAGGATGTACTCCCTTATGCTGCCGTTTCTACGGTACTGTTCCGAGCAAAGTTTCTTTAAGAGATTGCATGCCTCGGCTTTCTCATTCTTTACATAGCTATGCTCGAGATCAGCCAAAAATTCTTTGGCCGTCATGGACTTAGAAACGTTTCATTTGAAGCATTTGGGGATAGTCTTTTGCATGATCATAAGACACATGTGATTTGATCATAGCTAGCGTGTCATGTGAGATTTTTCCTCACTGGTACTTTCGTCTGTTAGCACAGCTGGACAATCTATCTGCAATGAAGTGTCTGGATCAGCAATCCCAGAAAGATCTCGAGTTGATCTTTCCATTGCTTATCCGTTCAATGTAGGAATATCCTTAATGTTAGACATTATTGCTGAAAAGCAAACAAGAAACGGACGTAAATACACAACACGTGTAATCTTTAAACTGCATAAAATCCGAATATTAAAATAGAACCTTAATTCCATCTACCAATTGTCTTTCAGCATTAGGACTCTTTGGAGTCATCCTAATACCTTCCAACAATTGGACGTAGTGGTCAATGTGACGACTCTCCAAGCATGAGTTAACCACCTTCTTATGGGTCGATGAGTTAACCTATGCATTTAAAGCTTCGCCGCCGGGACCATTTGGATCCACTACCATGCTCATATGTGTTTTCGACATCACACCTTCCTTTGGGCCGGTAAATGATTGCTTCTAACACATACGTGCCCTTCACGATCATAACAAATATAGTGGCGATGATATGATTGCCACACTTTAAGGGAATCATATTAAAGCCCTACATTTGCGTCGCATAACTTTATGGTTCTAAATGATACACAGTTTTCTGACTGACCCTTTTGCACGTACTGTGCATACTTAACCCCAACATCCGTTTTGTTTTACCTAAACCAATTCGAACTAGCTTGATTCCCTTTGCGGATCAAATAAGAACCACCTTGAACCAAGCTCGGTTCTCCTTATGGTTTAAGAAAACAATATCTTTATCAATCAATTTAACAAGTGATATAACCTTATGATGGGTCACATTGAGTGTGAAATGAACCGATTCAGTAATACCCACTTGCCATAAGGATGTATTACCATTCCACATAATTTCCAGGCCATCAGTGAAGTCGCAATAGTCTCGCTTAAGAACTGCTTTCTTAGACAAAACTATGTGTACGATGTTTTTATCACAACTCAATGAGTCATCTATCACGAGTATAAACCGTATTGATTGATAAGTGTTGGTTCATTCAGTCAACTTAACTCATCGAATTAACTTGGTTAAACTCGGTCAAACCGAGTCAAACAAGATTCAGATCCTTATTGGGTTAAGTTCCTGTTATGCCCCGCACCCTCCGTAAAATAGATAAAGGATAAACGGAAATCAAATAGGTTAAGGAAAAATAAAAGATAATAAATTAAGAATTAAGTATTATGGTCAAATGGAATTTATTGAAAGGATTAAATATGGAATTAAGTAGTATTTAATTTTAGAATTGAATAATTAGAATTAATCCTTTAAGGTAAATAAGATAATGGGATATGATTCAGAAACTTCAAATTTCACCCCTTTCATATAAAAACTGACTGAACGTCAGTTTCTTCCTTATGAGGAAAAGAAAACCGCCGCCCCCCTCCATCCTCCTTGAGCGATTCCTTGCTCCTTTGAAAACTTAGGGAAGGTTCTTCAAGATCTTCGATCCAATCTCCTTCCGTTCTTCAAATCTCCTTCGAGTAATCAAAGGCAAGTAATCATCTTATAAGTTCTTACGTTTTGCGAAAGAGAAAGGCCTATTTTTGATTATCAAAATGGGATAACAATGCAGTAATTTCTTCTGTGAAACTATATGTGAGATTTATGTGTTTTGGTTTCGGATTTTGGCCACTATACGTTGAAATCTTTGTTGTTGATGTTGAATTTGTGAGATCATGCAAAACCCAATATCCTTGAATCCCCATTGTGCTATTTGCGGTTGAAAGGGGAAAAAGGGGAGGAAAGGTGAGATCTTTTGGGTTTGATTTGATGAAGGATTTGGGTCTTAGGCTTGAATCTCTGATGTGCGTGTGAAGGATCTTGTTTGGGTGGATTAAGAATGGATTGATAGGGAAGATTAAGCTTGGAATGGTTGGGAGAAAGTTGGAAAACGATTGGGGTTGAGGTTTGCAATTTCTGCAGAAAAGGCAGTGAAAATTTTGGAAAACATGGACATCGATCGATCGATGTATAGAGAGGGAGAGATCGATGTGCCTCAGATGGACATCGATCGATCGATGTAGGTTGAGTGAGAGTTCGACGTCCCTCAGATGGACGTCGATCGATCGACGTCAAGGTATGACGTACGTCGATCGATCGACGTCAGGGTATGACGTCCACCTATTTTGTGGAAAGTTAAGGAAAGAAAGAGAGAAGTTAGGGGATCCTTTGTGTGACCTTAGAGACCTCTTAGGACCTGATTGGGGTTAGTCTAAGCACTGGGAACATGACTTAAGATGGTGAATCAAATGTGGAGATTTCGAAGGGTATTCGAATCGGATTTCAACGTGAAAGACCTAAGGGGCTAGGAATGAATGAATGTTGCTTTACAGAGTACAAAAGAGGAATGTGAGGGTTTATACATTAGCCTTTGGGTTCTAGAATCAATGATTAGGTGATGTTGATCTGCCGTGAAGAATAAGCCCGAGTGTGTGAGTGGGATGAGCCTTGTGTGACTGATTGATATGTGAACGTGGTTTGAAGTATGTGATTAAAGAATGTGATTGATATGAGGAGTCTTGCATCATGGCACTTGCATTTGCATAATGTTTTGAAAAGAGCTGTGCTTCGGTACAGGGTAAAAAGTTTGCGAAACTGGCTGTAATGTGACACGGGATGGAAATATAAGCCGTAGAGCATTACAGGGTATAAAGTTGGCTGTAACGTGACATGGAATGGAAATATAAGCCGTGGAGCGTTACAGGATATAAAGTTGGCTGTAATGTGACACGGGATGGAAATATAAGCCATGGAGCATTACAGGGTATAAAGTTAAGATGTGGTGTGTCATGGGATGGAAATATAAGCCATGATCCACCACAGGGTACAAAGTTATGTGACCGGACATTGTGACATGCATTGCACTGTTTTGAAAAGAAATTGCACATGCATTTGTGACTGTGTAGTGTAGTGCATATTTTGTCATGCATCACGAGAGTCGTTATGTTATGATTGGCTTGTAACTGGATTGTCATTGAGCTGCTAAATGTGTGTATGAATTACGGTTCTTGCTTTCGTATGCTACTAGTCTATATTTTTTTAAGTTATACGAGACATGTGCCCCACCAATCCCTTGAATTATATATTACTCATGTCTTGCCATGTGTTGATCCCGTATGTCTTATAAGCGGGTTACTTGCTAGCGTTTTTCGCTAAGGGTACTACCTTTGTTTTGCACATGACCCTAGCTATGACATGATCTTCATAGAGGACGACGGCGAGTGGGCCGAATGGGATGCTTAGAGTTTTATTGGGAGATAGTCGAGACTGTTGCTAGTTATTACAGTTTCTTTCATTCATGTGAGAATTTAGTTGGTTACGAACATAAACACTCTTTCGTTACTTTATTACAATTTGATGTACGAGTTTGATGATTTAGATTTCATTCGGCACGTGTCTCCGTGCTTATTCTCTTACGTCATTGATGACGTCTTGTAGTCTTCTCAGTAAGCTACGACGGGTGCACCGGTTCGGATTCCGCTGTCCGGGTCGGGGCGCTACAGTTCCTTAACTTTATTTATTTATCTATTTATTAACATACATAAACATAAACAACATAAATAAATAAACAATTAAATCATGCATATAAACATAATAATGCAATAACCAAAAATTAAACTTAACACTTGATTATTATTATTGTGGATTTCTTTAAAATTATAATAATAATAATATGAATTTATTATTATTATTACTATTTTTCTTAATAAAATTTAAATAATAACAATAATAAAGGAATTATTATCATTAGTATTTACTTTATTTTCCTTTAAAAAAACTTTAAAATAGTAATAATTATTTGTTATTATTACTATTTTCTTTAATAATAATAACAATAATAATTAAATTATTATCAATATCATTATTATTTTCTTTAAAAGGAAACTTTAAAATAATAATAATAATAATAACAATTTATTATTATTACTATTTTCCTTGAAAGAACCTTTAAATAATAATAATAAAACTTATCATTATTTACTTTATCTAAAATAGTAATAATAAACCAAAACAAAAAAACTGAAATTAAAATAACTTTTGGGCCAAAGCCTGATCCTGGTCTGAAATCCGAATTGGCTTTTTTTTTTAAATTTTTGTGTGAATTGGATTTGGGTAGAAACCCTTTTTCGGAACAGGGCCGGACCGGGTTAGACCCAGATCCGGGCCCATAACTGCTGCAGCCGTCAGAAAGCTCCAGGCTGGATTGAAAATTTGAAGTTTTTCCTAGAAGGGGGAGTCGAACTCCTGACCTCTGATTTCTAGTCCTTGCTGCTGACCAGCAAGCCAGCAGGCGTTTAGTTTCTTAAAGTTTTTAAATTTATATTAAATTCCATCAGAATTCGAGGAAATCAAAAAGCGGCCGATATTTACGAAAGAGAGGATTGTACACGGGACCTCCCGCTCTCTGGAAGAGATGTTCGCCACCAAGTCAACGCATGATTTTTGTTTTTTTACCAAAACAGCGAGGAAAGTTTATTAATTTCGATAAATAGAAACTTTTACACCAAAACTTGATCCGGAAAAAGACGATTTGACAAAAAAAATTCCGTTTTTTATAGCATGAACATATTACAACATGATTCGATTAGGTCTGCTCTGATACCACTTGTTGTATTTAATTTAATAAATCCCTGAATATGACCATATAACTGAATCAATGGACAAAGCAACAAAATGCGAAAAATATACATTGCTCCATTGCTGTTGTTAATCTGAACGCGTGGGCTGCAACTGTTCCGCCTGATGATGAATCTGGCGTGATCCAAGGATTCACGACCTCCCACCAATTGCTGATACACTCCTTGAACGGAATCAACAATTCACTGCTTTACCTGATAGAGAGGCTAGACAGTGTGGGCTTTATAGAACAAGGTTGGCACACCCTCCCACTTTTCTCTCTATGGCCGATTTCTTCTTGATGTTATGAGGAGGTGAATGCCTCCTCCTTTATATAGAAGGAGAATAGGGGAATCCTGATTAGCATATTCCTTTATGGATAGAGATTTTTTTATCGCAGATACCTCGGATATACTTGATACTATCATCAAGTTATCTTTATCCATTATCAAAAATTATCCAATAGGAATCCTGATGGGATATTCCTTTATGGATAGAGATTCCTTTATCATAGATACTTGAGATATACTCGATACTATCATAAAGTTTTCTTTATCCATTATCAAATATTATCTAATATTTAATAATAAATATTATTAAATATTTAATTATTGTACCAACAATTATCTACTAGCCACATGTGCGTTGTCGCCCCTCGGGGACCAGACATCGTACACTTTATGTTTTTTTGAAAAGGGATCTGATATTCATTTGATAATAGTCAAAATGTACAAAGCGTGTCCAAAAAGGCTAGGGAAGCAGGCCCACAAAATAATTGCCAATGCAATGGGAAAACACAAAAGGAGAGCGGTCTAGCTCAACTAAAGGGCCTTTTAACTGTTTTGATCAGACGCGTAGGTGAGGGGGTAGGAATGACTTGTTTGACGCATTTCCACCACCCCACCTTCCCAGTTCCTAGCTAAATGTTGTGGAGTAATTCCAATGTCATCATCTTCTTCTGTCCCTCTTGAAAGTGCTTCTCCCATCAAGTCCACTTCCTTCTCAATCCTTTTGACGGTTGTTGTCGTATCTGGTGGGTGTTCTGTATCACCAAAAAGAATGTGATTTCGCCAGTAGATAGCAGATTTTATAGCTTCCCTGAAGGTGTATTTCCATTCTAATTTGGATTGCATGTTTCCAATTTCTCTGCCCGTGCTCAGGTTCCAGTCAATCCAGTCATCAGGTAGCTGTATCTGGAAAAAGCTTCTCATATCCGGCTTCTGGATGAGATTTTTCCAGACATTAGAGATCCAGAGACAGTCACGGACTGCATGCAGGTTAGTATCTTGCTCTCTCCCACATACTTTGCACAATGGACTATCTACTAATCCTCTTTGGAAGAGAAAGGCTGCAGTCAGTAACTTTTTGTGCTTGATTTGCCAAAGGATCATATTACCATTTTGGGGTCCCTTCATACTCCACATCGTACACTTTATGGTCATAACACTTTGAGCCCATCCATTGCGGTCTCTGACCATATGACTGTCTATATATTTGGGGTTTCCATTTTAGATCACACTATACATCTACGAACATACCCGACGATCACTTAACGTGTGGATGTTTTACGCAATAATTAATATTATTACGTGACATATGTGACATATAATATTATCATACATAACGTCTATCTTATGATTAATTCGTATGAATTTTATCAACGTGCTGCGCATCACACGTATCTCGAATTAATCCCAACATTTGTTTCTTTTCCAAACATTCGACTGGTTCTATCAGCTGAAGGAGGAATTAATTTCGGTCTCCAATAAGTCTTAATCCAATTGTGTGGTACACTATATTGAGACATGTAAGTGATCTATCTATACTTGTTACGCTTTGCGAAAATCTATATGTTATTTTGGTATGAATTTCGGATCATTCATCCGTATATGTGTTTGAATAGATGATTGCCTTCATAGATGTGTGAATTCACATGTATGTATGTTCTACTGTGGTAAGTACATATGGAATGTAAATGGAATTGTTAAAAAACAAGTGAAAAAAAGGACAGCGACCGAGGCCTCTGGCGTGAACAAGGAAAACAAAAACATTAAAACAATGTCTATGTTTATTTGCTGTATGTGTGAAATAAAATGGTGCAACCTTTTCTAACTTATTTCGTGTGAATCTACAAGCGAGGTGCATGCACAATATTGTATAAGATATATGTGTGAATTTATATATGTAAGGAAATTGATGTTTGTGGGGAGGGCCAAAAGAAAGATACTGTAAATATGTATGGCCCAAAATTATTAGATCAACCTATGGAAGTTTAGGCAGTGGCTCATTAAGTATGGTTTGGGTTACAATATTTAGGTATTATTATTCTGGTGGCTATCAGTATATGTAAATGTGTATGTTTATATAAATACATACATACATACATATACATACATACATACATACACACATATATATATATATAACCCTATGTAATTTTAAGTTATAATAATAATTGCATGATTATATGTGTATATGGTATATAAATATATAGTAAATGGTATATAGACATGTACATATGTATGAGTTATAAAATCAGACGAAGAAGTGGGTCGAAGGAGTAGCGTGTACGTATATACGTGTATATGTACATGTATAGGCGTGGGTATATATACGTGTATACATACACGTATACACGGCTGGGAGTGATGATTTTGATATCTTGGAATTTTCGCCCTATTTTGATTATTTGTTTCGATTTTTTGGTATTTGGCGGTATTTTGGCAATTTGGACAAATTTGACATGTTGACCTATTTTGGTAATTTGGACTAATTTTGGTACTTAGAAATAATTTTGAAACTTTGGTACTTGGAAATAATTTTGAAAAGTTACATTTGTATATTTTTGAAAATTCATCCCTACACATGAGATATATCGTTAAGATGGATTGGTTCCGAACAAACGGGCCCTCCAAGCATATTGGCTATTTTGGTATATAGAGCGCTCGGGCACATTTGACCGCCGGTTGGACCGTCCAGACACATTTGACTATATCAATAGGCCTCGTGTGACACATTTGACCAATCGGATGATTAATTCGTAAATCTTACGATATAAGCCATTTGTATAGAAAGTGCTATAGACATTGCATTGTTTTTGACCGTTTTTAGCCAGGTTTTGGATATTTTAGAAATTTGAATTTTGGACCGGTTAATCCGGATTTGGATATTTGGATTTAGACCGAGTTGGTCTCGAATTTGGATTTTAGACTTTGGACCGTCTAAATCGAATTTGAAAACTTTGGACTTTTGGGACTTTGGAATTTTGAACATTTGGAAGTTTGTGCCTTTGACTTTGGACATTTTTGCATTGCATATTTGGAAAATTGCATCATCGATTTTGGTTTAGACTAACCCTAATTGGACTTTGTTACGTACTTTGTTAGGTATATTTGCTCTATTTGCTTTTGGATGATAATGGCATAATTGTATACTTGCGAAGAGAAGCATGCTATTATTTTATATTGTCACTTATTTTATTAAACTTGCTTCTCCTTATATGATCCCATAGTAAGTATAGTGAGATTACTTATTAGGCGACTTGTCGCTCACACTACACTTAATCTATTTTTTTCCAGATGATAAGGAGTACGAGTGGGTTTACCCATAAAGGGTACGAACACCTGTAATGACCCATTCCAAGCCTTAATACTCGAAACGACTCACCCGCCGTATTTCGCTAACGAAAATACAAGACGTCAAAGACGAAACAAATACACGTCAGCGGAAGTCTTATTTAATTGACTTGTGTATATTGTATTTGCTATTCTAATTAATTCAAAGATTAATGATTTCGGGGATATGTTAAAGATGGAAACTAGATGAAAAACCCTTCTTAATTATGTCATTTGAAATCCTTTACTTCGATAGTGTTTAATGCATAGTTAAGTAATTCTACTTACAAATGTTGGTAAAATTTAGTCAAGTGACACATATAAATCATTGTTAGAACATGGTAAGTTTGACTCATACTTGCTCTAACTAAAGTCACTTTGAAAAAAAAAGATGAGATTGTAATTTGAGTTTTTTATTGGAATTAATGATGTCGATTAATGGGCGATTGCACGTGTCAAAATTTTAATGGTTTTTCTGCAGCAAGTGGCAATGTGGAAAGTTGATCTAAGAGTAGGTTAAATACCTCCCCGTACATATGAAAAAGGTTTATTCTAAAAATATGCAAATAAAGAACCCATTTTGTTAAGGAACTTATGCGGTTGAAATCGAAATTATTCGTATTACTCTATTATATTTTCCGCTAACGATAGCTTTTGCTGTCATTGGAATATACTGGGTATGGATGATGATGACTCTATTATATTTTGCCAAGTTTTCTTTTTTATTACGTCAAATGTTATTAGAAACTAGTGACATATACACAAAAGAAACATAAAGTACAAATACGTTGCATACATCTGAAGTATACAAACAAAGGTGTTATTCACGGAGATAACTTTACATTTAACATACATTGTGTTTTCTAAATAGGCGGGTTAATTATGATATACATATGACAATGTTCTTTTATCTTTTTGATAACGGAATTAATGGAGTGATGTGACAATTATGAAACTATATAACTAGCGATGACAAATTCTAAAATTTACAAGTGCAAAAGATTCTGTATAAATTTAATACTTTTTCACACTATTGCTATACATCATGTAACATTGGCACCCTACCTACAAATTATAAAAATTCCTACATCCCTTATTCATATTCATATTTTCACTGACACATACAAAAAGATCAAATAATCAAAAGTAAAATAAAGGGTGAATCCCTTATTTTAACCACATTTATCTCTATTAACACTTCAATATCATTTTTTTCATGTATTTATATTTTATTAGTTAATATATAACAATTACATATAACTACTATAAAGTTCAATAAAAACAAAAAGAATGAATAAAAGGAAATTGAAAGAGCAAAATATTATGAAAAAGAGGCCAGAAATTACAAACCCTAAAAATTGAACGAAGCGGCGCCTCAGTGAGCCCAGCCCATACGTGTAATTTCACACACTCATCCCTTCGTCTTTATAAATACCCTTTTTTCTTCGCACGAAATATCTTACCCTGCCGCTTCCTTTCACTTTTTCCTTAAACCCTAATTTCAGGGTTTAATTCTTCTCCAATTTCTGCAGCTGAATTCACTGATTCTTTGTAAAACATGGGTAAATCATCCAAGAAATCATCCAAGGTAAGCAATCATCTCCCCTTAACCTTCTTCGTCTTTTTCACCTCTTATTGTTTTGGCTTAGCAGTTTTTTTTTGTTTTGTTTCTGATTTCTGCGTTCTTCTCTCTTTCCCTTTTGATTTTAGGTTGAGGTTGCTGCTCCTGCTGCTGTAGCATCGAAACCGTTGAAGAAAGGTTTGATCTATTTTTTGTTTTTACTCTTTACATATTGTTGATTCTATGCAGAAATGGAATATTGTTGACGGGAAGTCTTTTGATTTTATTTGTAGTCTTTTGTTAATAGTTTGATGTTTGTTCTGAAAAAAGCATTATTTTTTCTTTCTCTATATGAAGGTAAGAGAGAAGCTGAGGAGATAATTGAGAAGGAAGTGAGTAAAAAGAAGCAGAAAAAGGACGTGGCAGTTAAGGAGGTGATTGAGAAGGAAGTGGATAAGAAAAAGAAAAAGAAGGGTGCCGGGGAGAAGAAGGTCGAGGTGAAAACCGAGAAGAAAAAGGTTGTGAAGAAACAGGAAAGCAGTGACGAGTCTTCCTCTTCAGATTCTGAGGAAGAGCAGAAGGTTATATATATAACGTTTACTGGCATTCTACGAACTTTTCTATGCTTTATTCTGCATATAATTGCCGTTGCTTGCTGTTTTGGTAATATACTAGACTTGGCAGGAGTCTTGCATGCGTATTGCTGGATGGTGCTTTTGCGTAGATCTTATTAGTGCTTTGCCATAGGCTTTTGTAATTTATTTGGGCAATATCAAATATTTACTTGCTTCTCGCAGAGCGTTGCAGTTAAACAAGTTGTACCTGCCAAGAAGCTCACACCGGCTGCTAAAAAAGGTGTGAAAAAGATGAGTGATTCTGAGGATTCCGACAGTTCTGATGAGACTGAAGATGAAGTATGTTGTATTATTATTTTAGCTCTACCATATAGAAAAATATTCTTATTGATGTGTAGGTGGGATTGCCGCTAATATGTGATGGTTCTTTTGAAGGTTATCAATGGCAAGGCGGGAGTTGCTACCAAGAATGGTATAGTTTCAGTCGCCAAGAAGAAAGATGAGTCTAGTCTGGAGTCGTATTCTGAAGATGAAGATAGTAGTGATTCAGAAGAGGATGTTCCCGCAGCTAAAATGGGACCTACTACTGTTGCAGTCAAGAATGGAACAACGGCAGGTAACAAGAAGGTTGATAATGACTCTTCTTCTGAAGAAGATAGCAGTTCAGAGGAGGATGTTCCTGAAACTAAGAAAGTAGTTGATACTAAAGCTAAAAATGGTGGTGCGAAAACTGGTGATGGCTCGAGCAGTGACTCTGATTCAGAAGATAGCAGCTCTGATGATGAGGCTACAGCTAAGAAGGTGCCGGCTGCTGCTGCTGCTGCTAAAAAGGCTGTTGTGGCCAATAAGAAGGAAGAAGAGTCTAGTGATGAAGATTCAGACTCTGATGAAGATGTAAGTGGCTCATCCTTGATTGATTTTTTAATCTGAAGCCTCAATCTCAGTGGTGTTTAAGTTATTAATTTTTTCTGAGTTGATTTGAAACAGCTGTTTTTCACAAGTATGCGTGTTAAGATATCTGATTTATCTGAGAAAGCTGTGTAAATAGAAATACTGAGGCGACTTTTGGCTTGCTTGCATGAGTTGGTAAGTTGGTAACAGATATTTGGGCACAAAATGTTTCCTCATTGCTGATATATGTAGATACCTGATAAGTGTTGAGATATCTGATTTATCTGATAAAGCCATGTAAATAGAAATACTGAGGCGACTTTTGGCTTGCTTGCATGACTTGGTAAGTTGGTAACAGATATTTGGGCACAAAATGTTTCCTCATTGCTGATATATGTAGATACCTGATAAATTTGAAAAGCTACACTGTTATATGAGGTGCAGAAATATGTGCAATTGCCTGTTGGTCGGACTTGCACTTGCATTTTCTGTGTGTATCAAAATGTGTCCTATTCGTGTGGATGTGTTCAACTTCCTGTATCTTGTGGCGGTATTAGTTCATAAATTTTCCCTGTTTTCAGGAATTGAACCCCTGGTAGTCTTTCTTTGGGGGGGGGGGGGGGGGGGTTCAAAAATGGAACTCGCAGTTTCTACTATGTAGGCCAGTCATGTTTTCTTAAACTCTACGTTTCAAGTTGTGGTTTTAAATGATCAGCTCCCTTGTTTAAGTATTCTTTTACCAATTTTTTCCATTAAATAATATGAGCAATTTCTAAATTGTCTGCTACTCCTGTATGCAATATGTTAGAACACTAAAACTCCAACTGCTGTAAAATCAAGTGCAAAGGGTGGTGTGGAGAAGAGTAGTAGTGATGATGATAGTTCGGAGGAAGAATTTGATGACAAGCCTTCAAAGGTACAGGCTGTTAAGAAGGTACAGTCGCTAGATTTTATTTGTAATATACATTCTCATTGGTTGTGCATATACATATTTTAGCCACTAGTGTGCCTGGTCATTTAGTCTTTTCCTTTCTTTTGTTGCCTCAGGCAGCCCCGGCCAAAAGCAGTTCGGAGGAATCTTCTTCTGGAGAAGAAGAGTCTTCCGAGGAAGAAGATGAACAGAAGAAAACTCCAAAGAAGAATGTATGCTAAATTTTATTTGTAATATACATTCTCATTGATTGCGCATATTCATATTTCAGCCATTAGTGAATCTGTTCATTTAGCCTTTTCCTTTCTTTTGTAGCCTCAGGCAGCCCCGGCCAAAAGCAGTTCTGAGGAATCGTCTTCTGGAGAAGAGGAGTCTTCCGAGGAAGAAGATGAAGATAAGAAAACTCCAAAGAAGAACGTATGTGTTGTTTAATTCTAGACTTGTAATTATCATTTGTTGTTGAATCATTTTGCTGACACCATGTGTTCAGCACTGCTGTTGTCTTTTGTTCTGTAAAGAATAAAACAATCATTTGCTGTTAAACTATGTGGCTTTAACAAAGGAAGTTTGTCATTCCTTTTTGGTTATCTGCTTGTGGAGGGGCTTTCTGTTTATGTTCCATAACTGAAAATCTTGCCTCCGGAGTCTGTTCAATTAAAGATTCATTTCTTCTTCCAATTTATCTTTCAAGTGTTCAAGGTAAAGATTTCTACTTAACCATTTCCAATCTCCTGCTCATGGATAAATGACCGAAAAACCTTGTTATCTTCATCACTTCGCGATGTATAGTTCTATCTTCTCCTTCTTCTTCTGTTCCCCTTAATTGTTCTACCATACTTCTATGGCCCACCTTCTGACCTTTTGTCAGCTTCAGGAAATCTTTAAAGTTTATATAGGTCTTTACACACGGTTTTTAGAGGCGCTTTCATTGTTAGTTCTCTTGTGGGTTTTTCTTTTGATTTTCTTTAGCAAGATGAAATATTGGGTGAATTGTTATTCTTGTAAATTGGAATAGGGGTGTCTTTGTATTATAAAAGATCATAGAATTACTCGATAAATAAATATATTTACTACAGTCTCGGTCCATCTATAGATTGTTGAATTTCATGTTGGAACTGCCGAGTGTATTGTTGATGGCAGCTCCAATTTCCTGTATACCCAATGCACAATGTGGCCAACTTTCCCTACTTGCATTTATGACCTCATAGTTCGTCCTCTGTTTCTTCCGATGTGTAGGCTGCAGATTTTGTGATGTGGAATTGACAGTTTATTCTTAATTAACTTAAGAGTTGTCTGGATCCATTTCCTGATGGCTCGTCTTTTTGTCTATGCAGTTTATTTGGAACTTAGTGCTTGTTGGATGACTTGAGATTTTAGTGTTTTGGTAGTTGAGTCTGTAGTACTTTTGTTCACACAATCGAACTTTAGAAGCTAGAAATGGACTTTATGATGTGCAGGGGACTGATGTTAAAATGGTAGACGCAGTACCAACAAAGGCAAGTGCTGGAAAGAAGGAAGTAAGTGCTGTTTTTGTGCTGCATACACAGCGAATTTTTGGTATTTGTTTTTGAAAGTGTCCTTAAATACCGCAGGCCAGGACCCCTTCTACTCAGTATCAAACATCGGGTTCGAAAACGTTATTTGTTGGGAACCTTGCTTTCTCGATTGACAAGCCTGATGTGTATGTGTAGCTCTTACTACTTTCTCATCAAAGTTAGAATAAGGAACTAGTCTGATTATTTTCAATCTCAGTGAAAACTTTTTCAAAGATTGTGGAGAAATAGTTGATGTACGCTTCGCCACACATCCTGATGGTGCCTTTAAAGGCTTCGGCCATGTCGAGTTTGGGACAGTTGAAGCAGCCCAAAAGGTACTGGTTTTAGTTTTTGCATTGCGATGTCTTGGAGGCACTTGTATTGATGTGCTTTCCGCGTGGGAGTACTGTTTTATATTTATAATGACCGCTTTTCTGACAGGCACTTGAGAAAAATGGTCAGGACCTGTTGGGTCGGGCCGTGAGGCTTGATTCTGCTAAGGAAAGGGGAGCCTATACACCAAATGACAGGTATCGACACCTTTTGATACTAGTGTAGGATACTATTTCTATAGTTTTGACATTACAGTCTATAGTTGATACTGAAAGCTGAGTCCCTGTTTGTGTAATTCGTGTGGGGTTGACCTTTTATCTTTCAGCAGAGATGCAAATTCATATCAGAAAACGCCTAGTGTTCAAGGGCGAACGATATATGTTCGAGGCTTTGAGAGGGAAGCTGATGAAAATGAGGTACGTGTATGATTTTCATGGGTGCACTTTGGGTCTCTGATTATACGGCGACTTCATGCTTTGAATTGCTTTGCAGATCAAGGATGCACTGAGAGAGCATTTCTCCTCTTGTGGGGAGGTGACAAGAATTGCCGTGCCTAGGGATGACAATGGTTCCAAAGGGTATGTGCTACAGTTTCTTCCATGGGTTGTATTGTATGATTTGGATTAGCAGAGGAATTCCTAGTTGGTTGCTTTTTGTTCTTCTTGACCACCTTTCCCGCGGCACACTTGCCTTCCCCTCGAGAGCAACCTGTTTATTTTGGTATGACCTTAGGTTCACTTGAAAATCCTTAAGTATTGATATGCGTAGTTAAATTCTCTTGAAATACTAAGTACCTTTATGTCTTATAAGATCTGTAATAGCAGTGGATTTGTCTAGCACATACAAGGCTAACTAGAAAATATGTTTCTTTCTCGTCACTGCTATTCTATGTACTTTTTGTATCTAGGCAGCAGTAACTTCCGTTTTTCATGTATATTCGTTTTGTTGATATTTACGCATGTGGCTAATCACTTATTTTCTTGTTTCAGGTTTGCTTATATTGACTTTGCAAGCAGTGATGCTGTTACCAGTGCTTTAGGACTTGATCAATCTGAATTGAATGAGTATCCTCTAACTGTGGAAGAAGCAAAGCCTAGAGACCGTGATGGTGGTGGTGGTGGTAGATTCAGTGGTGGGCGAAGTGGTGGCAGAGATGGCGGTGGCCGCTTTGGCGGTGGTCGCGGTGGGGGTGGTCGCTTTGGCGCCGGTGGTCGTGGTCGTGGTGGGAGCGGTGGCCGCTTCAGTGGTGGTCGTGGTGGGGGACGTGGGACTCCTTACAACAAGCCAAGCATGGGTACACCTGGAACTGGTATGTTCTCATTTAATGAGTTAAATATTGACACCCCCAATTAATTGAATTTTTGAGACCAAAAGGGGTGTACAACGACATCGTTACCCCATTAACGTTACTCCATTGTCTTGGAAGCTTCCGCCTATAGCGGGGTATATGAGGGTCGGATGTACGCAACCATACCCATGTGCTGAAACACAGAGGCGGTTTCCTGATGACCATGATGAAAATTGTGTTAATCTTTGTCGATCAACTCCTACTTCACACACACTAAAAAAACTCTTACTTCACAATATAAGAAGCGCGATCAATTTAGTGAGTCATTTTGTTTTATTTCATCATATTCCAAAGTCAAGGAAGAGCGTCATTGACTCCATTAGAAATAGAAACCGAGAACAAAAGGTGTCACCTCCTGAAATTCGATGACAGTCAAGTATTTCGTATTATGTGTGGCTTCCTACCATAATACGTAGATTATACTTTTTCTCAAGTGCTTTTTAACACCCCCTTCATGCCATCTGCATGATATGCAAGATTTTCATTTTGAGAAAAGGAAAAGAGAACGTTTGTGTAAAACACTAGTCACATTGGCTCATGCATTCCCATGTGATTTGTTTTTAATTGGCATGTTGGCGGATGATGCACATTTAGTCCCATGTTTTTTTTAACCGGCATGTTGGCAGATGACGAATTGGAGTTGATGTCGTCCCGTTCGTTTGATGTAGCGTATATCTGACTAGTTTTATGGGCTGTGTGTGACAGGTAAAAAGACAACCTTCGACGATTAAGAGCTGTTGGTGGCATGAGGAACAAAAGCACGATTTGCTTATCTGTCTGACGGCTCTGCCTTTATCTGTTTTTTCTCTCTCTATGTTTGCCTGTATATCTTAGGTCGTAAGGTTATAATTTTTGACCGTAAGATAAGGATTTGGATGTTGCCTTTGGAGTTTGATACTTTATCATGAATTCCTTAATTATTACATTATGTGTGAAGGACGTGGTGCGATAGTAATTTTCTTGTATGTTTTTAGTTAAGAAGTTACTATTTTTGTGTTATTGCTGAAAAACTTATGACATTCAAGCTCGATATATGCACGCGATACGCCTGTAGGTGGAATGACATTATTTTCCTCGCTTCTAGTAGGTATCGCGCAGTTTGTTCCGGGCAATCCTTAAGAGCAACCCGAAGGTTTCATATGCCCACGCCTGCAATAGTCACTTGAAGGCCTCAAATCTATAAACATTTGATTGGAATCAGCGATCACTTATCAGCGCCATACGAACTACGCAAGTAATCTTGCTTGCACAATGGAAAGGACTACTGGGTTTATCTCTTAATAGTTACTGGTGCTAGGAAAATAAAATAACAAAGGAATGCTTCTTAACTATGACAAAGCATATTGGTGTCACAAATAGAAGGGCCAACGGGCCAAACTCTAAAAAGACCAAGGCTCGTATTGTTATACCACGTGCCCTCAAAGGGAGGGGAAAGAAAAGAAAAAAAAAGAAGGAAAAAAGAAAAAGAGGGGGAAAAAAGAAGAGAGAAATAAAAGGCCAAAATAACTATACTAGGAAAAGAACAGAAAATAGGAGAGAGTTTATAATTTGATAAATACCAAATTCTAAGAGGAATGTGCCCTACTGATACTATCCATCTCTCATCTAGATATACACTACATATAACACACTACTCCTACACCCTACTCCATACAACTTTCGGCTGCACCCTTCCCCATAAACCCTACATTCGGCCGCCACCCAAGAAAGGAGACAATTCTTGTCCGATTTCAACTCGATTTCTTGTACGGTATAGTATAATTAAGATTAAGGCAAGTATCCTTGCTATATTTGCTATATTTTAACATAAATTATAGCGTTATTTTCGTATGAAAGATCGGATCATGCATGACCTAATTGTGTTTGCATAGATTGTTAATATATGTACGTAATTGCTGTAAATTTGTATCGATCATATGAATATACGTACAAAGATGGAAAAATCCTTATGTTTTCATACATGTGGGCCGCGGGTCATGGGGGTGCCGTATATATATATACACACACATATGTGAGTGTGTGTGTGTGTATATATATGTATATATATATGTATATGATGCATGTTACGGAGATGTTTATGCATGTTAATTACGTGATCAAATACGTGCTATTTGGAAATTGTTTTTGATGAATCATGTGTGTGTTGGCCGATTACACGCGGGCTGGACAGTGAGGTTTAATATGGCCCGAATCATGATGGTTAATTGCGAAATGAATCGTAAGAATATCGATATTGTCAGAATTAGGATTTTGTTGTCAGAAATGGAGAAAACCAATTTTGAAAAACGGGTATTTTCGTGATTTGAAAGTGGAATATGGTAGGAAATGAGGAGAAGAGAATTCTGGTGGTCGGAGTTGGTCAGGGGAGGTGACGCATGTGGCTCAAGCGTCGGCCAAAGTTGGCGCGTGCCACATTTCAAGCCGGGAGTGAGGGCGCCTGAGAGGGAGTCTGGCCGCGATTTTTGCGGCAGTGTGTTAGACGTGAACTATACTTGATGTCTATGGGTTTAAATGCGAGAAAAAGTGAGAGGTGCGAAATTAGGATTTAGGTCGAGGGTTAGTGTGCGGGGGAGTGAAAATTATGGTTTTGGCGGGGGAGAGGGGGCTGGGCCGAGAGAGCTGGGGTGGGGAGGGGTACTGGGCTGAGGGCAGTAGGGTGGCCGAGAGGCAGGGGGCTAGGGGTGATGCGAGTTGGGTAGGGGGTAGAGGGAAAAGTGGGTCGAGGGTGATACGTATAAGTGTATGTGCGTATATACACATGTATGGGCGTATGCATATACGTGAGTATACCTATACATGGGTAGTAATTGGATAAAGGGTTGAAATGGTAAACCGTATTTAAAATAAAAATTGAATTGATGATCAGAAATCGTATCGATAATCGAAAATTGTTTTGAAATTGCAAATTTTGAAAGTCACCCTTACAAATGAAATATATTGCAGAGTTGGATTGGTTCCGAATAAACTGACCGTCCGAACACATATAACTATGAGTGATATAGGCCGTTCGAACACATATGATCGCCAATTGGGCCGTCCAGACACATATGACTATGAGAAGATATGCCGCCTTGACACACATGACCATTGGAGAACCAAGTCCGTAAATCTTGCAATATAAGTCACTTGTAAGGTAAGAGCCATGTCCATTGCATTGCATCGGTGAGAATATTGGAAATGGATATCGGAAATAGATATCGGAAACGGATATCGGATATGGATATTAGAAATGGAACCGAAATCGTTATCGTATCATTGCATTGCATTGTTTTGAAAAGCTGCATCACAGATTTTTGATTGTGAATGTGCGATGACTAAGTTGCGTGTTTTTTAAATGCTTGATTAGTCAGAAGGGTAAAAAGGTAAACTTTATTTGCAAAGAGAAGCATGCTATTTTCTATTTTGTTATTTATTTATTTTATTTACACTTGCTTCTCCGTGTAAGAGCCCATGGTAAATATAGTCAGGTTACTTACTTGGCGACTTGTCGCTCATACTACGTTATGAAATATTTTTGCAGATCACTAGGATTTTGAGCTAGTTTACTAGAGGACGACCAGAAGTGAGGATATTGAGACTTATGGCTTGAGGGTGATATTCTGAGGGTTTTCATAGAGACTTTATTTAATTGATATGATTCAGATTTGGTAGCTCATTTCTTTTATTTTGACTTGGTAATCTTCGGTTTTCGAGACATTGACTCTTATAAATGATTATTCATTTCGAGGATTTAATTTCTAAGACTTTTGCTGACATCGATTTACGTTATTATGCTAACATGTAATTGATAGTATCGACACATTGTATTTTCCTTAACGAAATACGACAAGTGAGTCGTTTTGAGTACTAAGGCTCGGAACGGGTTGCTACACGTAAGGACACCTCAACAAACTTATGTGAATAGAATAAAGAAGAGGACGTCAAGTCGTGTGGTCACTGCAACGAACTCATGTAGGTATTTTTCAACCTGTGTAAATACCTCAATAAACTTATGTGAATAGAATAGAAAGAGGATGACAAGTGGTGTACACACTTCAACGAACTTATGTGGGTATATTTCAGCCGGTGTAGATACTTCAAAAAACTTTACGTGAATAAAGTAAAAAAAGGAATGACAAGTCGTGTACAAGGGGTTGAGATCTCCTAACCCCCACTTTCCTCACTTCTTTTGTGACCGTCCGACACGTGGCAGCAAGAAAGGGTGGTGACTGGTGAGGCTAGATGAGGGTCATCCACATCTAGCCTCACCACCCCTTGCTGCCACGTGTCGTGCGGTCACGCGTCACTGCACTGCCTTTGCGTTGAAGAGATCCTATCCCGTACACAAGAGTGGGTAGTTTAACTTGCCAATTGTGGACACAAAAGTGCCGTAATGTCCAGCTAAAGGATGTTTACTTGTCAATAGGCCAATAATTCCCATTCACCTGGTTATGAACAGTAACTTACCCCGACCAAAAAAACCGACTAAAATTGAAAAAAAAATAAATAAATCCAAGATTTCTCATGACTTTCCGACGGAAGTGGTCGGGCGGAAAAACTTTGTTGGAAATTAGTTGAAAAATGTAAGAAAATCTCTGACTACACAAATACAACTTTTCAGAAATTTTCAACCACCAGAATGTGTTGCTTTAAGATTAACTAGTGACGCAATAAGATTTATCTATATGCCAAGTAAAAAACAATTGACAAAAGTAACAACAACAACAACATTATCCCATTGCCTTAGAGGATATGGGGAGTCGGATGTATGCAACCATACCCATGTGTTAGAAACACATGAAGGTTGTTTTCCGATGACACATAATGAAAATTGCGTGAAGTTTTATCGATCAACTGCTACTTCCACCATACATGATTGGTCAAGGAGTCATACAATTGTTCTAGTAGCATTATAAAAATGTCACCTACCCAAATCGATGAACTATTATAACTGAAAAGGGATTTTATTTAGATGATTGGTCAAGGAGTCATACAACTTTCTGACAAATAAATTCCTCGGAAATTATCGAGGAATTATAAATTGTTGTTTTAATGTAAATCAGAAAAGTAAGTTTTAGAATTTTCTGGGGTTTATGTGGAACCCTCTAGCTCGGATTACGGTAGCTTCAGCAATTATGGCAATTTGTCTTGCAAACGGGAGAACAACTTTGTTGTACATGTCACGTGATTTGTCTATAAGTGAAAAGGGATTTTATTTAGATGTACTGTTTCTTTATTTGTCTTTGTTGTAGTAAGACGCTTCTTGGTGTATATGAATGGCATCTTGTGATTTTTTTGAATTTGATTTATTTATTTGTATTAATGTACTGAAATAATTATGGATGCAATCATGTACGATTTGCTATTATGTTCTCAATTGTTACTATTTTTTTTTTGTTCTTTTTACATATTTAAAATTAAATTTTAATATTGAGTAATTAAATAATACATGTTTGTTTTTCTAAAAAAATTTGGAAACTCGTCTGAGATTTCGTCGGGAAATAGTAACCGATAAGAGCTGTTCCAGACGTATTAGGCTTCGGGAGAGACACGATCGCTTTGGCATCTGCACTTTATGGAATAGACTTCTTCCGCAGCTCGAATTCGTAGCGTTTTCGGTGCGCTAGGTTCCGTATTTGCACATAGTCTGGAGTGATGTCGAAAATATAGTCGGAAAATTTGACGGAAAATTGTCCGAAAACATTTTGTCGAAACAGTCGTCGGAAATGCTTCGTCGGTAATTTTATCAAAAATTTGGTCAGGAATTTAATCGGAAACTTTTCTAGGCCAGATTTCAGGCGAGCTAGATTTCCTTGGAAATTCGTGGGAAAACATGTTTTCCGATGAGACTTTACAGTCGAATTTTCTACCAATCTTGTCGCCATAAAACAGGGGTTCTATAGTAGCGGGCATGGTGTTGAAGATGAAGTGAGAAAACAGGAGTGCAAGCAGCAAGATGAGAAGAAAGGTGTGGAGATGAAGCATAACAAAGAAACAATCAGTTCAGGACGTAATGTGAAAATTGGAGCTGTCACTAGAAAGGACATGGATTGACACGCTGGATAGTTGAGGAATGATGATTGGTGAGGGAATCAGAAGAAACGCAGGATGAAGGAGGTGCAGAGAAGACGCGATCAAGAAGAAGAGCAGTTGGCGCGAAGTGTTCAAAAGAGATGAAAAGACGAAAATACCCTCACTTAAAATTGGTTCCGTCGTTTATGTAAATGGGCTTTCTTGTAATTTCAGTTTTCTGCCTTCTTCTGCCTGTTTAAATGTAAAGAGAGGCTGTAACCGTTTTTCAAGTTTTTGAGAATTCATTCTTGGAGAAAAGCTGAGATCTCCAAGATTTGTCAAATGCTTACAGTTCATGATGTGATTTTGTGCACTCTTCCTTTTTGATTCAATGAGTATCTCAGATCATTCTCTTTCGGTTGAAGTTCTTCATCATTTGAATTTTGATTGTGTTGATTGACGATTTATTGTTGAGTTTGTTGTTCGATGATGAAATTTAACATGGTATCAGAGCTCTGGTTTCTTAACCATCGATTCTCTGATTGATATCTTGATGTTGTTATTATTCGTTCCCTTCGGTGATCTAATCAGTCTCTGATTGATTTCTTAAAACTATCGTTGTTCGTTCCCTTCAGTGATCTAGTAGTGTCAAGTGATTGAATCTCTGAATAGTTTCTTGATGTTCTTGTTGTTTTTGATTCAATGATATAATGGCGTCAAACTCTTCCAACACTTCTTCGCTAGACAATCACATAGCAAATCCTCTGTACATACATCCTAATGAAAGTCCAGCGACAGTTCTTGTGCAACCACCTCTTAATGGTCACAACTTTCATTCGTAGAGTAGAACGTTTAAGATGGCTCTTACCATTAAGAACAAGTTGTGCTTTATTGACGGAAGTACGAAGAGACCTGAACTAAATGATCCTAAGTATCAGGCGTGGAATCAGGAAAATGTGATGGTTCAAGCATGGATTCAAAATTGCGTAATCCCCTCCATATCGCTGAGTATTATCTGGCATGATACTGCGTATGATGTCTGGCGCAATTTAACTCTGAGGTATGCAAGTGGAAATCCATTTAGATTGTCAGAATTAATGGAAGAGTATTATGCAATCAGACAAGATAATCTTTCCATTAATGAGTACTACACAAAACTCAAATTAGTTTGGGAGGAAATGTTAGCGTTGCGTCCTATCCCAAAATGTGTATGCACTGGTTGTAGCTGTGATATTAGTAATAAAATGAATCAATTCGTGGAAAGTGATTGTGTTATAAAGTTTGACAAGGGACTTAATAACGAGTATGATGCGGTAAAATCACAAGTTTTCGTCATGAAACCTCTGCCAAGCCTATCTGGAACATTCTCCATGGCCTTACAATTTGAGAGAAAGGTGACTGGTGGCCATAGCCAAAGTCAGTTCAATAGTAATGCAACTGTGTTGATAGAAAGTGAAGAGAGTAAACCTCAACATAATGAATTTGTTGGAAATGATGGTGACAGTTCGTCTGGATTTGTAGCTAATGTATACCATGCAAGACCTGGAGGTAGAAGGTATGGAAGAGGTTATGGGAGAGGTTATACCAATTCTAATCAGAGACCCATATGTACTCACTGTGGTAAGTCAAGTCATACTGTGGATAGATGTTATAAAAAACATGGATTTCCTCCAGGTTGGAAGCCCAGACCCCAAGTGAATATGGCTGAGATGGAGCATGGGGGGCAGGACCTGTCAATGTGATGGGATCAGGACCAGTGTTGACCCAAGATTAGTATGAAAAGTTGATGAATCTGCTTGGGGAGAAAGGAAGTATCCTAGTTTCTGGAGGAATGGGACAACCCACTGTCATGTGTGTCCAGACCTTAATGCGAAATGATAAGGAACCAGGAATTTGTTCATACAATGAGTCTAACGTATGGATTTTGGATTCAGGTGCTAGTAATCATATATCTTGCTCTCTTTTTCATTTCAATTCATTTCAAACAATATATAATGTTTTTGTTAAAATGCCAAACAATATGTCTGCGGTGGCTACACATATTGGCACAGTCCAGATCACTCCGTCTCTTACAATCCATAAAGTTCTTTACGTTCCCTCATTTTCATTCAACCTTTTATCCTAAGTGAGCTGGTATCTTGAACTAACATACTTGTATCTTTCCATCACAACTCTTGTTTCCTACAGGACCGATTTTTCAAGAGGATAAATGGTTCAGCTGAGCTTGTGAACGGTCTGTGCCTGATACAAGGACACAACAACTCTGCAATCACAGCTTGCATTCATTTTGATTCAGCTGTCGCTTACAATTATTTTCTTAGTTGTAATGTTTCTTCTAATCTTGAGAAAAATTCTGTTTTGTGGCATGCAAGGCTTGGCCACGCTTCTGTACAAAGAATCAAAGAAATAAATAGAACTAATCAATATGTTACAGTTCTATCTTCTGATTTCAAGTGTGATGTATGCCCTATGGCCAAACATAAGCGCCAGCCCTTTCTTTCCTCTAAATCTGTTTCAAATGACATTTTTGATCTTATGCACATCGATATTTGTGGACCTTATAAACATCCCACACTATATGGGGAGTGGTTTTTTCTCACCTTAGTTGATGATTATAGTAGATACACTTGGACCTATCTTCTTAAGGCCAAATCTGATGCCAGTCAAGCCATCCAAAATTTCTTCCATTTGGTAAACACTCAGTTTGATAAGAAAATAAAGGCCATTAGGTCTGATAATGCGCCTGAGTTTATTCTAAACACATTCTTCTATGAAAAGGGGGTTATTATGTGTATATTCACCACAACAAAACGGTCTTGTGGAAAGAAAACAGCAACACATCCTAAATGTTACTAGATCACTAAGATTTCAAGCTTGTCTCCCTATAAGATTTTGGGGATTCTGTGTACAACACTCCACCTACTTCAAAAACATGATACCACCTCCTCTTTTAAATCATTCCACTCCTCATCAAAGACTGCTCAAAGTTCCACCCGAATACAAACACCTTAAGGTATTTGGATGCAAAGCTTTAGCATACAATATTCGACCTGACCGTTCCAAATTTGATTCCAGGACCAGACAATGTATATTCCTAGGTATCCCTCGTGCCACTAAGGGATACATTGTACAAGACCTTGAAAACCAAGAAATATTCATTTCCAGAGATGTTGAGTTCTTCGAAACATCTTTTCCTTTATGCCATCAACAGCCTTCTCCACATCAACCATCATATTCTACTCCATCCTTAAATCCAACCTACTCCCCATCAGATTGTGATACCTACACATCCTACCATCATATCACACAATCTCAGACGCCTTCTCACATGGCTTCACCATCCAATTGTGAATCATCAGAATCCTCAGACACAACTCCTCCATCAATATCACAAACCAATCACATTTTTGAACATGATGTCTCCATCCAACCTCATCTCATTCTCATCGTTCTACAAGAGCCAGGCATCCTCCTTCATATCTCCAAGAATATTATTACAACCAATTAACTGGCTCTACAAAGTTTTCGTCCTTACACCAGCTCACTCCTGCTTTCACATCTCCACATCCCATATCCAATTATCTATCTTTTAATTCACTATCACCTGCATACAAAAACTATACATTAAACATTAATATGAACAGAGAACCTACGACTTATCATGAAGCATCAAGATCTGAAGCATGGCAATAGGCTATGCATTATGAGCTTAAGGCCTTAGAAGCTACGAATACATGGACTTTGGTTAAGCTTCCAGAAAGCAAAGTTCCTATAGGGTGTAAATGGGTGTACAAAATCAAATACAATCCCGGTGGAACGATTGAAAGATATAAAGCTAGATTGGTGGCAAAGAGATATACACAACAACTGGGGATTGACTATATAGACACTTTCTCACTCGTTGCAAAAACGAGCACTGTAAGATTAGTGTTGGCCCTAGCTGCTTCAAAGGGATGGTACATTCAACAATTAGATGTGAATAATGCATTCTTGCATGGAGATCTCACTGAAGACATTTACATGGACTTGCCACTAGGAGTCACCCCTCCATCTCCTAATCTGGCGTGCAAACTGAACAAATTATTATATGGCCTTACTAGTAGACAGTGGAATGACAAGCTCACAAATGCCCTGATACGTCAAGGTTTCACCCAATCACAACATGATCATACTTTGTTAATTCAATCTGCTACTTTTCACTTCCTAGCACTACTTGTCTATGTTGATGATATAGTTGCTGTAAGTGACAACTTACCTTCTATTCAAGCTGTAAAAGACTACTTACATAAACAGTTTCAGATCAAGGACCTAGGTGACTTTAGATACTTTCTTGGCATTGAAGTAATTAGGTCCCAGGGGAGGTTGATGTCGTGCCAAAAAAAATACACCATGGAGTTACTAGATCAGACAGGTTTTCTAGAAGCTAAACCTGTTGCATCTCCTATGGAAAGGAACCTTAAGCTTCAACATAATGATTCTCCCTTAATTGATGACATTTCTGGATACAGAAGCTTAGTGGGCAAGCTACTATACTTGACCATCACAAGGCCTGATATCACGTTCACTGTAGAGCAACTTAGCCAATTCCTAGATTGTCCTATAGAGCTACATATTAAAACTGCACATAGGCTGCTGAGATACCTAAAGGGGACCTCTGGACAAGGTTTGTTTTTCCCAAAGGGAGGAGATTTAAAATTAAAAGCATTCAGTGATTTAGACTGGGCAGGCTGTTTAGAAACTAGACGATCCATTACTGGATTTTGCATTTTTCTTGGGGATGCCTTAGTATCATGGAAGACTAAGAAACAAACAACAGTGTCAAGATCTTCATCAGAGGCAGAATACAGGGATTTGGCAGCTACTACGTGTGAAATACAATGGTTGATTTACTTATTGAATGACTTAAAGATGATTCAGTCAGAGCCAGTTGCAATGTTCTGTGACTACAGGAGTGCCATGTATATTGTAGAGAATCCTGTTTTTCACGAAAAGACAAAACACATAGAAATTGATTGCTACTTTGTTAGACAGAAGTTTCAGGAGGGAGTTGTGAAACCTATGCCAATTCAAACGGAGTATCAACTTGCTGACATGTTTACAAAAGCTCTTGATGCAAAGAGATTAGTCACACTAACTGCTTCAATGGGGATATGCAATGTGTTCAGAAAGCCAGTGTTGAGGGGGGGTGTGGAAGATGAAGTGAGAAAACAGGAGTGCAAGCAGCAAGATGAGAAGAAAGGTGTGGAGGTGAAGCATAACAAAGAAACAATCAGTTCAGCCCGTAATGTGAAAATTGGAGCTGTCACTAGAAAGGACATGGATTGACACGCTGGATAGTTGAGGAATGATGATTGGTGAGGGAATCAGAAGAAACGCAGGATGAAGGAGGTGCAGAGAAGACGCGATCAAGAAGAAGAGCAGTTGGCGCGAAGTGTTCAAAAGAGATGAAAAGACGAAATTACCCTCACTTAAAATTGGTTCCGTCGTTTATGTAAATGGGCTTTCTTGTAATTTCAGTTTTCTGTCTTCTTCTGCCTGTTTAAATGTAAAGAGAGGCTGTAACCGTTTTTCAAGTTTTTGAGAATTCATTCTTGGAGAAAAGCTGAGATCTCCAAGATTTGTCAAATGCTTACAGTTCATGATGTGATTTTGTGCACTCTTCCTTTTTGATTCAATGAGTATCTCATATTAGATCATTCTCTTTCGGTTGAAGTTCTTCATCATTTGAATTTTGATTGTGTTGATTGACGATTTATTGTTGAGTTTGTTGTTCGATGATGAAATTTAACACATGGCCTGATAAAGAAGAGGTTAAGATGTTTGTGATTATCCTTTGGAGGAGGTTATGGTCAGAAAGACATAAAACGATTTTTGAAGAACCAACATGCTCTCCTTTGGGTATTCTAAACCTTGCAATTGATTTTGAATTACATCTCAAGAAAGTAGACAGCAAGGCACAACGTAATTAGTTATGTGAGAAGTGAGGATCATTGGCAACCTGCTGCCACGGGGTTTGTAAAAGTAAATTTTGATGCAACTGTTGGGATTAATTCGAGATACGTGTAATGCGCAGCACGCTGATAAAATTTATATTAATTAATCATAAGGTGGATGTTGTGTATGATAATAGTATATGTCACATATACGTGACATATGTCAGATATGTCACGTAATAATATTAATTGTTACGTATAACATTCACACGTTAACCGATCGTCGGATATGTTAGTGGATGTATAGTGTGGTCTAAAATGGAAATCCCGAATACGTAGAAAGTCATATGGTCAGAGATCGCGATGGATGAGCTCAAAGTGCAACGACCATAAAGTGTACGACGTCTGGTCTCCGAGGGGCGACAACCCACGTGTGGCTAGTAGATAATTGTTGGTACATGCATTAAATATTAAATAATATTTAATATCAAATATTAGATAAAAATATTTATTATTAAATCTTAAATAATATTTAATAATGAATAAAGATAACTTGATGATAATATTAAATATATCTCCAGGTATACGTCATAAGGAAATCTCTATCCATAAAGAGGGTTTGGTTTCACACAAAACTCTAAACCCTCTATCCATCAGGATTCTTACTTTTTCCCTTTATATAAAGGAGGAGGACTTCACCTCCTCATAGCATGAAGTAGGCCGCCAGCGGTGTGCCAAAGTTTCTATAAAGCCCACACTGCCTAGCATTTCCATCCGGTAAAGCAGTTGATTGTTAAATCCGTACAAGGGATGCATCAACAATTGGTTGGAGGTCGTGAATATTTGGATTACGCTAGATTCATCATCGGAGCAGCCGCAGTACATCGTGTTCAGATTAACATCAGCTCCATCGGGTAAAGCAGTGGATTGTCAAATCCGTGCAAGGGGTACATCAACAATTGGTTGGAGGTCGTGAATGTTTGGATTACGCCAGATTCATCATCGGAGCAGCCGCAGTACATCGTGTTCCGATTAACATCAGCAATGAAGCAAGATATATTTTCCGCATTTTGTTACTTTGTTTATTGATTCGATTAAACGGTCATATTCAGGGATTTGTTAAATTAAATCCAACAGCAACAACTTTCATGGACAAAAAACTTGGTGGAATCGGCATAGTATTAAGGTATGATGGAGGGGTAAATTTCTGGTAGCAAAGGTGATAAGAATGTGCAGCACCACTGATGCAATTGGAACGGAAGCTCTGGCACTAATGAAAGCAATTGTCAATTCAGAAAATGTGATCAAACAACTTCAAACACCTATTATGGACCGATCTAACCCATCTTTTTTTGATTAAGGCATTTCAAGGGGGATAGGATCCCCTCACCGCATCCCCCTCACCGCGTGCGTGACCGCATGACACGTGGCAGCAAGGGGGGTGGTGAGGCTGGATGAGGGTAACCCGCATCTAGCCTCACCACCCCTTACTGCTGCCACGTGTCGCGTCCTCAGCCGCGCGGTGACTCACCGCGCGGTGAGGAGATCTCATCCCATTTCAAGGGGCTGTTGTCAAGTGGTACTGAGTGGAGTGCCACTTGGATAAGAATAGAATGTAATATGGTTTCTCAATTGTTGGCTACAAGTGTTAAGGCAGTAAGGCACTAGAGAGTGATGTTGTATGCTTTTCTCCTCCAGATTGTATGGCCAATTACGGATGGTAATCTCAGACACGTCACAAAAACACGATCCGAACTTGACACGTTTCTTACGGGTATGGGTATAGCTTTGGCGGGTTTCGTGTACAAATTCGGTAAGACATAAAACTTACCCGCTCTTGTGCCTGGGTACACCCATTGTTACCCATTTATACCTGTCATACCCGATTTTCTTAAATATATTTTAGATATAAATTATAAATTGTTAAAATAAAAACTATGAAATAAAAAAAAACTCATAAAACCTTAAAACCTAATCCCTGATTTCCTATTTCTCATTCCCTTCCTTCTTACCCTATGCAATTGCCCCCTGCTGCCCCTACCCATCATTCTTCATTTCTCCTCTCTTTATTCACTCTTCATTCTTCTCATTTCTCACTTAAGCGTCAGCCGGCAAGCAAGCGATCTTGGTTCCACTCTGACAAAGTTGGTGAAGCCGAAGGATGAGCTGAAATTCACTCCAAACAGAAAAGGATATTGTAGAGATGAAGATGATTCGAAGTAATGATTTAACTTCTATTATCTAAATTTTGACATACTTACTGTCCGGAGGTCTTCCATTAGCAGCACGCTGTCACCATCACCGTCCTCATTCTCTTCGCGATACTCCTCTCTCCTCCTTTCTTGTGTCGACTGACTTCTCACGAAATCTAAAAATGCCTGAAAAATACACGAAAATGACCCATACACGGCCTAAAATATTTGTACTTGTCAAGTTTTTGGGTATACCTGATACACGAAATGAAACCTGACATGTACAAGTTTGGGTATCTACTTCCGTACACGCAAAGCAAACGAGTAAGATGTGGGTCTGGTAATTTGATACATGAAACCCGAAAAATACGAAACACAAAACACGATTTGTTTGCCACCCTTATTGCCAATGCCTTGTTTAAGTTTAATGAATACAAACAACAAAAAACCAACCACAAAGAGCCACAAACAAGCCCAACAAAGCCAACTTGCAATTCAACAAACAAACAATGTCAAGCACCAGCGATAACTTTAGACAACAAAACAAACCAAAATACATGTAACACGTCTGAGGAATTGACGTTCCAAATAACCAATTAAGCCTTGGGCCACATCCAATGCAAACAGGTCCCAAGAATTTATCACTAGGATTTAAACTCAGTGGTGATAATTAGTCGCTATTGGCAACACCCATGCAAAAGACAGGTAGGGAGGGATCCCTATATCACCGGTGTATCTCCACCCCCACTAGCAACAGAACCAACATTTTCACAATGGAAACACCACGAGAAATGCGTATGTACAGGGCTAATTAAGAACATCAAAACCAATCTAGTGAACAGTGTATTCATTGTTTGACTGAGAATGTGTTTTGGGATGGATCGACCATCTCCTATTACTCAAGAATGGACTCACTGTAAGTTTTCGGTCTACACAAAAAAACCAATTCAATCAGGAGAAATATTGGAACAAGTTATGACATATCTGGATGACAATTGATCAGAGATACCCAAACCCAATGAAGGACCCGGAGGACATTATTGTTTACAAAAACAAAATTCAAGAATAGAAGCTCTTTCAATTATCGGCATTAACAGATGACAAGTTTGATTCGATAAAAAGAAAAATTCTATAACAATACCAACTTCCCTCGGTCAAAGTTGCCTATGTCAACTGTATGACGTGAAGAGGCCCATATTCACCTCTTGAATCTGGCATCCTCCAGTGAGATTAACTCATCATCGGAGATATGTCTCAGATTGGCGACCAAAGCACCTAGAAAATGAGGCAAAATTGAAGCAACATCGGTAGCAAAAATGGACGAACCTGTTAGGTCTGTAAGAATCACTCTAGAGGGGGGGGTTGAAAAATTCGTCAGGCAATTTTGTAAAATTTTGCTCCTTTTTGGCTCACTCCAATTCAAATGAACTCCAAATACTTCAAATCAAAAAAAAGAGATATGAGAGATAATAAATGAATACACCCGATAAAAAATAGTTCGAATTTTAAATGATTCTACTCCGCTACCATTTTGTTTCCAAAGTAGATTTTTCAACAGCTACTGTTCTTATTACTTTTTATAAGAACAACAACAATAATACTTACACTGACAACTTAGTGTAAGCAACCAGAACAACAACTTCTTGCACAAAACAACTTTTTAGAACAACAACTCCAACTATAAGCAAGAACAAATCTTTGCTTACTCACAACTTCAACAAAGTCCTCTCAAAGAACTTTCTCACAGTGGGTTTTGGGAAGTAGTGGGGATAACACTTTTTAACTAGTCTAAACAGAAACAAGAGATCAAATATGTATGATTCATCTTGCATTAGACTTACACTTTCACAATTTACAACAATGAAGAACAAGCAACAAGAGCTTAACAAGCTTTGAGCAATTTTGCACAAATGAGAAATTTTTTACAACAATGAAATATGAAGCTTGAAGAGCATGAAAGTGTGTGTTGCCCTCATCCGAGCTTCTTCAATTTATAGAGGGTATTAGCCACATTTTGCAGCCTCCCCCAAGTCTTTGTTAGGAAATCAACCGAGATCACTGCAAAACGCGCAGCGGAAAACAAAAACTTGATCTCCGATTTCCTACCAAGGATCCATGTTGTTTGTTTAATTCGACAAAAGAAATCAAAAACTACCTCTGTAGATTCGAAGTCTGCAGATGGAAGAGGTGCGAAATCACGAACACCCTCCGTCGGTATCCACACGAACGCTTCCGCCCGGAGTGCTAGCTCTTCAAACGGCGCGGCTGAAGAACTCGTTTTTCACAAAAAACGGCTCTAGGGTTTTTTTATGACTCTGTGTATTTTTCGTGTGTCTTGTGTATACGAGATACACAAGTATATATGCACATACGTAGACATCAGAATCCGAGTCCTAATCGGATTAGTGGATGCCAATCAAAATCCATATCAGATACGGATTCTATCAGGATATTCAAAATCTATATCAGATATGGATTCTCTCGTTATAATCCGATAATACACATGTATATATAATCACCAAAAACCCGAAAATAATAATAATAATAATTAATATCCAATATTAATATTATTAATATTAAAAACGATAATAATAATACTAATAATTAATATCCAATATTAATATTATTAATATTATTAATCTCAGCCTTACGCATTCTTGTGTGTGACCCGATAGGCCCATGTTAATTGGCAGTTGATTAAATCTCTATTAAACCAACAAGTCGTAATTGGCCTCTAGCAAGGCATTACAACTACCCAATTAATACGAGTAAAGTCCAACTAGCCTAATAATAGTACATGCATTAATCCCTTTGTCACACGATATCTAGTTTGAACATAAGTCATGGTCAGCGTCATACTTATATAGTTCAAACATATGATTACTCGATCTCTAAGTAGACTGATAAAACAAATGATATTGATCACACTATCAATTCATTTGTGCACGGCCATGCATTTCACAGTCTCACTAATCGAGGGGCCCAAAGATATCTCTCTCAAAAGAGAGGGACAAATTCTATCTTGATTGTTCAATATCCTCTACATAATTTCTATCACATTCAATCATGACCTTTATTATTATCCAGTTACGGATAACGTTTGATCATGTCAAAATATAATAGTCCTTATGTTGGAAACTATGACAATCTCAAGTCAAAGGATTACAACATGACTATCATGAGATTTACTTATGACGCTAATCCATGTAGCAATCTCATGATGAGTCTATCCAATACACTGTTCTCTAACAAGTATCTATGAGATTGATTCGTATCACCATACACATAATCATCTCATGATTATCTAATCAATACTCATACTGATTATAAATTATTTTATCTCCATAACAATAATGAATCAGGGACATATATCAAAATTGTGTAACATACTAACCAACAATAATGATAATAAAACCTCTTTTATTAATAATAAATGCATAACATAAATATCCAAATCATGGCCTAGGGCACATACACTAACAATCTCCCACTTGCACTAGGCCTACAAATATCTGAGACCCATAGATCTAGTGTGCTGATCATGCTTGACCCGCGAGAGAGGCTTAGTCAATGGATCCGCTATGTTATCATTTGTGTCAACTTTGCATATCTTGACATCTCCTCTATCGATGATGTCTCGAATGAGATGGTAGCGTCTGAGTATATGTTTAGATCTCTGATGAGACCTAGGCTCTTTTGCTTGTGCTATGGCACCATTGTTGTCACAATAAATGTCCACAGGATTTGCAATGCTAGGTACTACTCCTAGCTCAGTGATGAACTTCTTCAACCAAACTGCTTCTTTAGCTGCATCTGATGCTGCTATATGCTCAGCCTCTGTTGTAGAATCAGCCACAGTGCTTTGTTTTGAACTCTTCCAACTAACAGCTCCACCATTCAATGTGAATACAAAACCGGACTGCGATCTGAAATCATCTATGTCGGTTTGGAAGCTAGCATCTGTGCAACCATTTACAACTAACTCGTCATCCAAACCTCCATAAACCAAGAATACTTCTTTAGTCCTTCTGAGGTACTTAAGAATATTCTTCACAGCTGTCCAGTGACCTTCACCGGGGTCAGCTTGATATCTACTGGTTGTGCTCAATGGATATGAGACATCTGGTCTAGTACATAACATGGCATACATGATCGATCCTATAGCAGAAGCATAAGGAATTTTATTCATTCGATCTCGCTCATCAGATGTCTTAGGACATTGATTCTTGGTAAGATGAATGCCATGAGACATAGGCAGGAATCTTTTCTTGGACTCTTGCATGTTGAACCTTTTCAACATTTTATCTATGTATGTACTCTGACTCAAGCCTATTATCCTTTTAGATCTATCTCTATAGATCTTGATACCAAGGATATAGGTAGCTTCACCCAAGTCCTTCATTGAAAATGAATTCCCTAACCAAGCCTTAACCTTTTGCAAGGTAGGGATATCATTCCCAATAAGTAATATGTCATCCACATATAAGACCAGAAACACTACTGCACTCCCACTAACCATCTTGTAAACACAAGGTTCATCTTCATTCTTGATGAAACCAAAGTTCTTAACTGTTTCATCAAAACGAAGATTCCAGCTTCGAGATGCTTGCTTCAATCCATAGATGGACCTTTGAAGCTTGCAAACCTTCTTTGAATTCTCAGGATTTACAAAACCCTCAGGTTGTGCCATGTACACATCCTCGAGTAAATTTCCATTAAGAAAAGCAGTTTTGACATCCATTTGCCATATCTCATAATCATAGTATGCTGCAATGGCAAGGAGAATTCGAATAGACTTAAGCATAGATACTGGTGAAAAAGTTTCATCATAGTCTATACCATGAGTTTGCTTGAAACCTTTAGCCATAAGCCTTGCTTTGTAGGTTTGCACATTTCCATCCATGTCAGTTTTCTTCTTGAAAACCCATTTGCAACCAATAGTCTTAATACCCTCTGGAGGATCAATTAAAGACCAAACTTGGTTATCAAACATGGATTGCATCTCAGAATTCATGGCTCCAAGCCATTTATCTGAATCTGGACTTGACACAGCTTCTTGATAGGTAGTAGGCTCATCTTGATCTATGAGCATAACTTCACTATCATCAGTCACAAGAAATCCGTATCTCTCTGGCTGACGACGTCCTATCAGATCTGCGTTGGACTTGTGTTACATTTTCAGGCTCCACAACTGTTTGTGGTTCTGAAATCGTCTCTAAAGACGGTTCAACGATATCTTGTGGAACTTGAGTTTCCTCAAGTTGTACTATACTCCCACTTGTTCTCTTGGAGAGGAACTTCTTTTCCAAAAATACTCCATTTCGAGCAACAAACACTTTGTTCTCCGAGGGAATATAGAAATAGTACCCTTTAGTTTCTTTAGGATACCCCACAAAAATACATTTGATAGATTTTGGAGCTAGCTTATCTGACATTAATCTTTTCACATAAGCTTCACAACCCCAAATCTTAAGAAAAGACAAACTGGGTCTCTTACCAGTCCACATCTCGTATGGTGTCTTTTCAACCGCTTTAGATGGTACACGGTTCAAAATGAATGCAGCTGTCTCCAAGGCATAACCCCAAAAGGATAAAGGAAGATCTACTTGACCCATCATAGATCGAACCATATCCAATAAAGTCCGATTTCTCCTTTCAGAAACACCATTCCATTGTGGAGTTCCTGGAGGAGTCAACTGTGAAACGATTCTACAATTTCTTAGATGTTGGTCAAATTCTTGGCTCAAATATTCACCACCTCGATCTGATCGAAGGGTTTTAATTGTCTTACCAAGTTGATTTTGTACTTCATTTTGAAAAGTTCTAAACATTTCAAAAGACTCATGTTTATGTTTCATTAGGTAGACATAGCCATACCTACTGAAATCATCAGTAAAAGTAATGAAATGCTGAAATCCTCCCCTGGCACTAATGCTGATTGGGCCGCATACATCTGTATGTACCAAGCCCAACAAGTCATTGGCCCTTTCACTATGTCCAGTAAAAGGAGTCTTTGTCATCTTTCCAAGCAAACAAGATTCGCAATTTTCAAATGATTCAAAATCAAATGAATCTAATAATCCATCTTGATGGAGTTTAGATACGCGCTTCTCATTTATATGGCTAAGGCGACAATGCCATAAATATGAAGGGTTTAGTTCATTTGGCTTAGTTCTCTTTGAAGATATGTTATAAATATTACCGTCATTGGAATCATCAAGGTTAAGGACATAAATGCCATTATAACTACTTGCAATACAATAAAGCAAGTCATTTTTATCAAAAATAGAACACTTCTTATTTTTAATTAAAAATGAATAACCTTCATCATCCAAAACAGACACTGAAATAAGATTCCTATCATAGTAGGAACATAAAAGCAATTGTTTAAAACTAACAAAAGCCCATTGGGCAAGACAAGCTCATAGGTCCCTACAGCTATAGCAGCAACTCTTGCTCTATTGCCAACACGTAGGTCCACCTCGCCCTTCTTCAGCATCCTACTCCTTTTGAGCCCCTGCATATTTGTACAAATATGGGATCCACATCCAGTATCTAATACCCAGGAAGAAGAAGTAGATAAATTAATTTCTATAACATAAATACCTGAAGATGTAGTCGTACTACCCTTCAGCTTCTTCAACTCCTCCAAATAAACATCACAATTTCTTTTTCAATGCCCAGGCTTGTTGCAATGGAAACAAGTTCCTTCCTTAGGAACCTTTGCCTTGGGACCAGGTTTCGGTTTAGCTTGACCCTTTGCCCCTTTTGCACCCTTTGCACTTTTAGCCTTACCCTTGCCTTTAGCTTTCCTTTTCATTAGCTTAGTATTGACACTCAATACATGGGTAGGCTTCTTGATATTCTCCTCAGCAGTTTTGAGCATACCATGTAGCTCAGGAATGGACTTTTCCATATTATTCATATTGTAGTTCATGACGAACTGAGAAAAACTGCTAGGCAAAGAGTGTAGGATCAAATCCGTAGCGAGTTCCAAACTCAGGGGATATCCGAGTCTTGCAAGGTGATCTATATAGCCTTTCATCTTTAAAACATGAGCGCTAACAGATTCACCTTCAGACATCTTACAGTCAAAAAGTGCAACGGCGGTGTCGAACCTATCCTGCCTAGCCTGTTGTTGGAAAGCTTGTTTGAGATGCACACTCATCTCATAAGCTTCTAAGTGTTCCAGGTCTTTCTGAAGTCCTGAACACATAGTTGCCAACATAAGACATCCTATGTCGTTTGAATCTTCCACATGCTTCTTATACTTGTTCTTAACAGCAGCAGAAGCATCAGCAGGAGGGGGTTCAGGGACAGGGTCATCGAGCACGTAGGACTTCTTTTCTTGCTTGAGAACAATTCTCAAGTTTCGAAACCAGTCAACAAAATTAGTCCCACATTCTTTTAGTTTTTCCTTCTCAAGGATAGATCGCAGCGATAAGGTGGAATTGTTATTAGCAGCCATTTATGATCTACAAAACATGCAAAGTAACACTTTATTAATAATGAGGTTAAAATTTATAAAACTCTCACTAAAACATAACCCTCAAAAGAAATATTTTAGTGAGCTAAGATCCATATTTGACTTAATTCTAAACTCAGCTTTGGCATGACGCTTAAAATTAAGTTATTTAGGTAGGTAACATCTTTACCAATTACATCTCATGTAACTCTTAGAATTTATGGAATAATGATATCATATATCATTGTATGTTAGATTCCATCTAATGCCTTGAGTCCAAAACCGTTTTGATAGCCCAATTAAGTCTAACCAATTTTAAACATATGAGTAGCACTATTACTCATTCTACGTAGCTAGGAATGTTTAAAGAACATTGCTTTGGCAATACCTACTTTAATACAATCCCAGTTTTAATAGGTGTTTAAGACATGGATGGCATCAAGACTTAAATTATTAATGAGGGTTCAACTTAGTTTATGTCTTGCATTGCATATCATTATATCGTAGCATCCTATATGCATATATAATATATCATCCACGCATCTCATACAAAATGATAAATATGTAAATGTGACATAGCATGGCCAAACTAAATATGATCTTCATGAGACCAAATGAAGATCATAAAGGAAACCCTATGTGAAAGACTTCCTATTACAACATTTGCAATGATACATATCTTCTTGTCTTGAGCTCGTGTCTCCATCTCCATGGAATCCACTCGTCCTTGGTATGTGTCGCCATCACCATTTTTGTAGCTTGATTCTTCATTTATTACAATAATAAAGAAAAACCTAACTAATTGTATAATAAAATACAACAAAAATTACAGCGGCACGCAGGCCATAATAACCCAAAACAGAAATATGACTAAGTCAATCACATAGGTCCTGAGGCCATGCTATGCACCATGCAAACACATCAATAATTATAATATATTTTACACAAATATATTATAACAAATAAATATATATTGACATTCTTAATGTCACGGTAACGAACTATAGGGCGTACGCATACGGCGGTCCCGCTAGCCGGTTAGCGGGCGGGGTTCCGATGGGCAGCGCCCCTGGGCGGGGTCCGAGGGGCAGAGCCCCAGGCGGGGTCGAGGGGCAGCGCCCCTCGAAGCCAAACAGAAAGTATCAATCGCATTGATAATTTTCTTTTCGAAACCCTAACACAGACGCGTCAATTATATTAACGATCTTACTGTTTTGATTACGTGCAAACCCTTATAGAAGCACCGATCGAACCGAGAGTTATCATTCAAAACCCAAAACAGATTCATCAATCGAATTGATAATCTGCTGTTCAAAATCCGAAACAGAATCAATCTGCCATTCGAAATCCGAAAACAGAATCATCAATCGAATTGATAATCTGTCTGTTTTGAATATGCATAACTCTTACAGAATCATTATCGGTTGCTCATATCGATATAAACATAATCGTTTTTGATCATCACATGAAAAACGAAAACTTTATATCACATATAACAATCTCGAATCATAACGTCTCATGAAAACGAATTGAAAACATCAATCCGCTCTCACCAGATGAGATTCGAATAGGGTTCTACACATAGCGTATGTTTATATCTAATATAAACAGAATCCGTTTTGATCATCACATGACAAATGAAAACCGCCGTATACAAATCATCTCATGAAAACGATTTAAAAAACACCATTCTTCTCTCATCATATGAAATCCGAGTTGGGGTTTTTGTACATATCATGCCATATGAAAAACAGTAAACATATAATCACATAAGCATGATATAATCGATTTAAACGAAATCAACAAGTGGCTCTGATACCACTGTTAGGAAATCAACCGAGATCACTGCAAAACGCGCAGCGGAAAACAAAAACTTGATCTCCGATTTCCTACCAAGGATCCATGTTGTTCGTTTAATTCGACAAAAGAAATCAAAAACTACCTCTGTAGATTCGAAGTCTGCAGATGGAAGAGGTGCGAAATCACGAACACCCTCCGTCGGTATCCACACGAACGCTTCCGCCCGGAGTGCTAGCTCTTCAAACGGCGCGGCTGAAGAACTTGTTTTTCACAAAAACGGCTCTAGGGTTTTTTTTATGACTCTGTGTATTTTTCGTGTGTCTTGTGTATACGAGATACACAAGTATATATGCACATACGTAGACATCAGAATCCGAGTCCTAATCGGATTAGTGGATGCCAATCAAAATCCATATCAGATACGGATTCTATCAGGATATTCAAAATCCATATCAGATATGGATTCTCTCGTTATTATCCGATAATACACATGTATATATAATCACCAAAAACCCGAAAATAATAATAATAATTAATATCCAATATTAATATTATTAATATTAAAAACGATAATAATAATACTAATAATTAATATCCAATATTAATATTATTAATATTATTAATCTCAGCCTTACGCATTCTTGTGTGTGACCCGATAGGCCCATATTAATTGGCAGTTGATTAAATCTCTATTAAACCAACAAGTTGTAATTGGCCTCTAGCAAGGCATTACAACTACCCAATTAATACGAGTAAAGTCCAACTAGCCTAATAATAGTACATGCATTAATCCCTTTGTCACACGATATCTAGTTTGAACATAAGTCATGGTCAGCGTCATACTTATATAGTTCAAACATATGATTACTCGATCTCTAAGTAGACTGATAAAACAAATGATATTGATCACACTATCAATTCATTTGAGCACGGCCATGCATTTCACAGTCTCACTAATCGAGGGGCCCAAAGATATCTCTCTCAAAAGAGAGGGACAAATTCTATCTTGATTGTTCAATATCCTCTACATAATTTCTATCACATTCAATCATGACCTTTATTATTATCCAGTTACGGATAACGTTTGATCATGTCAAAATATAATAGTCCTTATGTTGGAAACTATGACAATCTCAAGTCAAAGGATTACAACATGACTATCATGAGATTTACTTATGACGCTAATCCATGTAGCAATCTCATGATGGGTCTATCCAATACACTGTTCTCTAACAAGTATCTATGAGATTGATTCGTATCACCATACACATAATCATCTCATGATTATCTAATCAATACTCATACTGATTATAAATTATTTTATCTCCATAACAATAATGAATCAGGGACATATATCAAAATTGTGTAACATACTAACCAACAATAATGATAATAAAACCTCTTTTATTAATAATAAATGTATAACATAAATATCCAAATCATGGCCTAGGGCACATACACTAACAGTCTTCAACTAAGTCATTAGTCTTAACAATGTCCAAATAGTTTTTAGCCACCCTATGGATTGATTTGATCCTCCAAAGCCACCCTAGAAAGTCTTAGACATGGATACAATAGTCAAGAAAGCACGATTAGTGTAAGGAGAAAGTACACAAGAATTTTGAGCAAGATTGAAAAGAGAAAATATCTTAGATCTCCCTTGTATTTTGTTCTAACAGTCATAAAAATTTGAATCCTGGATGACATCGATCGATCGACGTGCCTGTGTTGAGAGATCGATGTCTTCCAGTAAGGTTCCAGTTTTGCACTTTTCATACATTGATCGATCGATTTATCTTCTTTGAGAGACTGATGTATACAGCGATCGATCAATGTCTAATTGTTTAGAGATCTTTGTCTCACAGTAAGGTTTCTGTTTTGTACCTTACATACAACGATCAATCGATGTCTCTTCTTCAAGAGACTGATGTATATCGATCGAGGTCGTATTATTTAGAGATCGATGTCTCACTGTAAGGCTTTCAACTTTGAACCTTCACTATATCGATCGATCGATGTCTCTACTTTTAGAGACTGATGACACATTGATTGATCGATGTGTCCCAAACTTAGAGATCGATGTCTCATAGTAAGGTTCCAACCTTGGACAATCCTAACATAGATCGATCGATGTCTCTTTTTAAACGACTGATGTATACATCGATCGATTCATGTGAGAGATTGATGTCTCATAGTGTGTTTTTCTCTTTTTTTTTGCTTTAATTCCCGAGTATGAAATACCTTTTTAACTCTTTTAAAACATCTTTTAATTCCATCAAAGCAATCTATATTCCAACCATCTCTTCCTTTTTGATGATTTCAAAACCAAGACTTTTAAAAGATGTTTTTGATTGAAAAGCTACATTTAAGCCAACTAAAGGTTTCAAAACTTGGAATATCATATCTTCCCCCTTAGCCAATGCATTTTATGCTCCCCCTTTATGCATGAAATATGCTCCAAATTACTTCAAAGCTTTTTTAAAGCTCTCTTTCAATATATGAACATGAAAACATATCCAAAGCTCCGCCTCGATATATATACACACACACATACACACATATACACACACACACACATATATATATATATATATACATATATATATATATATACATATATATATATCTATACATATATATAAGTACACACACACACACACACATATATATATATTGAGGAAGATCAATCATTTTAAATTAACCTAATGTAAATAAATAAATAAATAAATATATATATATATATATATACGTACATAAATACATACATACATACATATATATATATATATTCTTTTTGAAACCC
>AP025067.1:1533199-1597151 GCA_036186865.1 Eustoma russellianum | reverse complement strand
ACATATATATATATATATATTCTTTTTGAAACCCTAAAACAGATGCGTCAATTATATTAACAATCTTACCGTTTTGAATACGTGTAAAGCCTATAGAAGCATCGATCGAATCGATAGCTGTCATTCAAAACCCTAAAATAGAATCATCAATCGAATTGATAATATGTCATTCGAAACCCAAAACAGAATCATCAATCAAATTAATAATTTGTCATTCGAAACCCAAAAACAAAGTCATCAATCAAATTGATAATCTGCCATTCGAAACCCGAAAACATAATCATCAATCGAATTGATAATCTGTCTGTTTCAAATATGGATCAATCCTGACAGAATCATTATTGTATGTTTACATCTGATATAAACCAAATTGTTTTAGTCATCACATGACAAGCAAATTTGACATTTACAATAATCTCGGGTTATATCATCTCATGAAATTGATTTAAAACACAAATCTCCTCTCATCAGATGAAATTCGAATTAGGATTTTATACATATCATGCTATACGAATTCAAACAAAAAACATATAATCACATAAGCATGATATAATCGATTTAAACAAAAACAACAAGTGGCTTTGATCCAACTGTTAGGAAACAGAAGAGATCACTGCAAAAAATGCGCAGCAGAAAAACAAAATTGATCTCTCATTTCCTACCAAGGATCTATGTTGTTCGTTTAATTCGATGAAAGAAATTCAAAAACCTTACCTCTGTAGATTCGAAATCCGCAGACGAAGGAGGTGCGATGACATGAACACCCTCTGCTGGTATCCACACGAATGCTTCCATCCGGAGTGCTAGCTCTTGAAATGACAAGGCTGAGAAATTTGTTTTTCTCCAAAACCGATTTAAGTGTTTTTTCTGTTCTATGTTGTGCACGAGACATAGCTCTCTATATCCATATATAAATACTTAAATTCAATTCAAAATCGGATTGGTTGAGGCCAATCAAAATTAATATCAGATATGGATTCTGTCTGGATTGGATAAGACCAATTGAAATCCATATCAGATATGGATTCTGTCAATATTATCCAATAATATATATATATATATATATATATATATATATATATATATATATAGGAAACGTTAATAATAATAACAATGATAATTAATATCCAACATTAATATTATTAATATTACTAATATTAATTTCAGCCATGCGCATTCTATTGTGTGACCCAATAGGCCCATATTAATTGGCAATTGGGTAAATCTCTATTGAACCAACAAGTTATAATTGGTCTCTAGCTAGACATTACGACTACCCAATTAATATGAGTACAGTCCAACTAGCCTAATAATAGCACATACATTAATCACTTTGTCACACGATATCTAGTTGGAACATAAATCATGGTCAGCATCATACTTATATTGTTCAAACATATGATTACTCGATCTCTAAGTAGATTGATAAAACAAATGATATTGATGACATTATCAATTCATCCGAGCAAGGCCATGCATTTCACATTCTCACTTATCAAGGGGCTTAAAAGATATCTCTCTCAAAAGAGAGGGACAAATTCTATCTCGACTGCTCAACATCCTCTACATAATTTCCATCATACTCAATCATGACCTTTATTATTATCCAATTACAGATAACGCTTGATCATTACAAAATATAATAGTCCTTATGTTGGAAACTATGACAATTTCAAGTCAACGGATTAAAACATGACAATCATGAGATTTACTTATGATGCTAATCCATGTAGTAATCTCATGATGGGTCTATCCAATATACTGTTCTCTAACAAGTATCTATGAGATTGATTTGTATCACCATACACATAATCATCTCATGATTATCAAATCAATACTTATACTGGTTATAAATTATTTTATCTCTATAACAATAATGAACCAGAGATATATATCATAATTGTATAACATACTAACCAACAATAATGATAATAAAACCTCTTTATTAATAATGAATGTATAACATAAACATCCAAATCATGGCCTAGGGTACATACACTAACACTTATGTACCTCCATTTCTGCCTTTTGCAACACGTTCTTAGGAAGGAGAGCGTGATACTGAGAATGAATGCCTTTACTACGTTGATGAAGTAATTTACCAAGGTCATGTCATGCTTCTTCATGAAACGTAAATCAATAACTTTGGCTGTGGCATATGCGTCTATGTCACCCGTCCTTTAGGTATCTCAAGTGTTTATTTCCTAGTCTTTTCAAAAATAATCCCCTCAAACGACATGTGAGACCTGTATTCATGGTAAAAAAACACTAATTTACATTCCATTCCAATAATACAAGAGTCAATTCTGATTTTTCTCAAGTAATTCTGATGTGCATGATTTAACTCTCGTTTCTAATAACAGCCATTTTTAGAAATTGTAGTCTTTGTTGATGACTTCTCTCGCATAACGTGTCTATATTTATTGAAACATAAATCAGATGTATCTAAGAAATTTATGGAGTTTTTTCAAATGGTTTGTACTCGGTTTGATTAAAAATAGAGATCTTTCGATCTGACAATGGGAGAGAGTTCATAAAACAAACCTTGCAGATATTTTTCAAAACACATGGTCCAATCCACCAAACTTCATGTCCAGATATGTCATAACAGAATGATGTGGCTGAACGAAAAGCCAAATACTCCTGAAAATGACCCCGGCTATGATGTTCGAATCACGTGCTACAATCCTATTGGCTCGAAGCTGTTGCTGTATCTGTTTACCTCTTAAATTATCTACCCAACAAAACACTTGATCATAAAATCACATTACAACTAGTGTTCAGTGGGAGACGATCAGTGAATCACTAGACTGGTTGAACAACTTAAGTTGTTCAGATACTGTTTCAATAGAGCAGGTAGATAGAGCCACCGAGTCTACTTCTTTCAACATAGGTGGGGTCAAAGAACCAGTCCTTACACTTGATGAGCTTCCTTCGATGTCCAACAAGAGATAAGTGAATCACACTTTGTTGAAGGATCTTTTGGTGTGACTGATAGTACTAATGATGTTGATAGTTCAGAAGAAAGGCCAATGTTTGCCCTACCTCCGGTGAGAAGTAGAGGTGTACCACCTGATTGGTGCTCACACGGCATATGTCTCGCACTTCCAGATACCTAATAAATACATCTAGGAGAGAGTTGCGATATGTTGCACGTGCATTCTGTGTATCTCTTCTTTCAGAATCTATTTCGAAGACTGTACATGAAGCGAGTAAGAAAGGTGAATGACGAGAAGCCATGGATACAGAAATGAAGACCTTAAAAAAGAATGGAGCATGGCATAAATGCGGATTACAAGAATGAAAAAAAGAGTTGGATGCAAGTGGGTGTTCACCATTAAGTATAAGGCAGATAGTACCATTGAATGAGATAAGACCAAAAATGGTAGCTAAGGGCTACACAAACATATGATATTGATTTTTCAGAGACTTTTTCTCCAGTTGTAAAGATCAAAACCATAAGGGTACTATTCTTAGTAGCAGCAAATGAATACTGACCACTTCATCAGTTCGACGTTAAGAATTCCTTCTTACATGTAGAATTGAAAGAGGAGGTATATATAGAAGTACCACTAGATTTTTCGAAAGAGTTGCAAAGGAAAGAAGAGTGTAAACTCAAGAAAGCATTCTATAGGCTCAAACAATCTCTCTGTGTATGGTTTAAAAGATTCACAGTGTCTATGAAGCAAAACAGACATAAACAGAGTAATGCCGAGTTCGAAACTATGTAATTTCTACCTTATCATCCCTGTTACGATAATGTCATCTACATATATTATCAGACAGATAATGAAAGATATAGATGGTCTAAAGTATTTCTTAGAGATTGAAGTCTAACAATCAAACAGAAAATCTTCAAATCCTAATGAAATTACATACTAGATTTGATGGTTGAAGTTGGGATGATGGACTGCAAGCCTAATGATACTCTGTTGGTCATAAATCACAAGCTTCAAATGAAAGAAGGGGCTGCATTGGCAAATCAAAAATAGTACCAAAGGTTAGTAGAAAATTTATCTATTTGTCTCACATTAGACTAGGCATTGTATCGCTGTTTCAGTGGTGAATCAGTTGTTACATCAACCTTAGGAGGAACATATGGAGACAACCATGAGGATAGTATGATACTTGAGAGGCACATCTCGAAGAGGCATTTTGTTTTAAAAAAATGAATATCTTGACGTTGAGGATTAAACTAATGCAAATTAGGTTGGAGGTTCACAAACCGAGAGATCAATGACAGATATTTGTATTGTTTTTGTTAATGCTTTAATCTCTTAAAAAGTTAAGAAACAATCTATCCTCGTGCATATATGGCACAATATTGGACTTCGGCAAGTATGATATGTGAAATTCAGTGACTTATCCTTAAAGATTTACATCAAGTTTACAAGCAACCTGGACAGATTTTTTTTGGTGCTAATAAGGTGCCACCTACATAGTTGAGTCCAGCTTTTAATCGGAGGAATGAGCATATTAAGATAGATCGACATTTAGTTAGAGATAAATATTAAAATGGAATTATCAAACCTATGTCAATCTAGATTGATTTGCAATTTGCAGACCTATTTAAAAAGCCTTAATTACACAACTTGACATGTTAAGTTAAATTTACTGATCATTAGGTTGATGAGCGGTTACTTTGGAATATGATGGAATAAAGCAAAATGACTCACTAAATTGGCTGCGCTTCTTATATTGTGGAGTAGCAGTTGATCGACACAGTTTGACGCATCATTATGGGTCATCGGGAAACAACCTCTATGTGTTTCTAACACATGGATATGGTTGCGTACATCCGACCCTCCATACCCCGCTATTGGCGGGAGCCTCCAATGCAATGGGGTAATGTTATTGTTCTGGTAGGTTGATGAGCTGTTAATTGGGAGATCCATTCACAACAACGCTGCAAATACCATAACCTCAAGATTATAAAATCTGGCTTTTAATAGAAGCAGAAAACAAATTCACCAAACAAAAATAAATGAGAAAACAAATTCAACAATTACAAGTACATGATCAAACCATTGGATACAAGAAAAACGTTAAAATTGAAAATTGAGCCCTGCAACAATCATATTAAAGTCCCGAGTTGAAGCTAACGCCAGCGGCTGGAAGCCATTTTTCACCATTGATGAAAGGTTTAACCGTAAATTTTCCTACTTCTTTTGCGTTCAGATTGAGTTTCAATCCTTTCCAATTCACCCGATTCTTGGTCACAGCACCAGCCCCCATATTCTGATATTCAACATAAAATATAGTGTCAGGTGCACTAGTTCCAACCCATGGCATCCATCCTTTGGGATCAATAAAACCATGCATCACATTCTTAGAGTAAACAGTTGTAGAATAATTCTTCCAAGGCCTTCCCAAGAATGTCCGAACCCCGGTCAGATTTGCAGATGGCCAAATCGTGCAACGATGGATAAAAATCCCAGTGTTTTGATTAGGATCAACTTTGCCTTGTGCTGTTATGGTGATCTGTTGTCCGGGGATCGGTTTCTTGGGAAGAATGTTGCAGTCTTGTAAGATAACGGCAGCATTGCCAAAGATGAAGTCAACAGTGCCATAGATGTTGCATTCTTTGTAGAATTGACGGTTTGAGTGAGGGTAGAGAGTGTCCTGGAAGGCATCGAATCGGCAGCGATAAAAGGCTGACATGTCTGCTGTTGACATTAATGCAACTGCCTGGTGCTTGGCTGCCCCTGCTGTATTGTAGAATCCCATATCACGCGCAATGAATCTCTGTCCAAAAACAGCTGCAGAAGAACCACAAAAGTTGAGCTAATTAGTAATGATCATTTTGGACCTTGAAGCAACTGGTAAAGCTGCTACTTTCTAACGTTGGCATCACATGTTCGACCCGCAGAAACAGCCTCTTGCATGAAAAACGTAGGATAAGAGTGCGTACATCAAATCACGAAGCAATCCATCTCCTTCTCAGGTCTTGCACAAACGCAGGAGTCTAATAGATCGGATATGCCTTTTTTTTAATGTCGATCACGTGTTAACAGTCGCCTTTTATGTGTCTATTTGTTACGTAGTTATAGTCGAAAGCAATGACAACAACGACATTATCCCATTGCCTTAGAGGCTCCTGCCTATAGCAGGGTTTGGAGCGGTCGGATGTACGCAACCATGCCCGTATGTTAGAAACACGCAAAGATTCATGTCATTTTTTTAATTAATGTGGGAAAAAAGGGTTACATATAGGAATTGTTTGATAGAGACGTACCAAAGGTGGCAGATTGGAAGGTCGGTGTTCCATCGATAAAATTGAGCCTGCCAGATACAATTGTAGCATCTTTTCCATCTCCAATCATCATGACATTCCATTTATTCTTCTCAACTCTTACGTTTTCGAAATAAACACCCTTTTTCACATATATCACAAACCTCTTCTTACTTTTTTCAGGTACAGCATCAAGTGCTGCCTTAATTGTCCTGTATTTCCCTGAACCATCTTTGGCTACCACAGCATCCACCTTCATTTGAGAAGCTTTAGCCCCAAGCAATCTTCTGTCCATTGATGACAACCATTTTGGACTCTCTTGATCATCATCAAGCCCCATTAGTCGACGGTTATCATGTGCTGATATCCCAATGGACTTCAAAGATGACTCAAGTGCACTCACAATAGCAAGGCTATTGCTTGTGAACTCTGTGGAGTTCTTTAGTTTTTCATGCACAAGCTCAAGCAAAGGGCTTGAGACATAGTCAAAACCATCTATGCAAGTCTCAAGAAAAGTGCCCGCTGAACTTAGCCATGTTCTAAGATCACCTAAACCTTCTAACAAGGTCAGATCACCAGTTGACAATGAGCTATTGAGGTGGTCAAGCCCTAGAGAAAGCAATTCTTGGCAACTTTCTATTGAAGCAAGTGCCATTTTATCAGTAACATTAAGCTTCTTGATTACTCCATTCTCCGAAAAAACCATAGATTTTACTCTTGAGAGCTCATCTATAGCCACTTGAACAGACAACTTGAAGACATCTTGAGGGATAATCTTGCCTGATTTGACAAGAGGAGCAATGTTGCTATAACATGAATCTGGATACAATGTAACAGCGCAAGCCGCTTTGATCGAGGATGAAGGGGATTGATCATTGCTTCCTGAATTGCTGCTGTCTTTGCCCTGAGTTACTCCAACAACAGCAGCAACAATAACAGCAACAAGAATAACTGATGACAAGCCAATGATGGTGATTCTTTTTCTGGACTTTCGACGTGCCATCAGACTCTCATTATCAGCTTCATTGACTTTTCCATAGGAATTGAGAGAGGCCATCATGCTCATGAATTAGATTTGATTGGTGTCTTTTGTGAAAATTGGTTATGAAATTAGGAGTTGAAGATACTGCTTATATAAGGAATAAGCAAAATTTTGTATATGACATGCATGACAAGTCGCAAGGTATATTGCATTACAACATGGTCCTACGTGCAAAGCATGAGCAAGTCTCTAGCCGAGTTGTATTACAACAGGTCCTACGTGCAAAGTGCCTATCATGTTCGAATACACTGCTCACTTTGGTCAACTTATCATGGTAGCATATTTGTTGTAGAGGAGCTATCAGATGATGCAAAGTCAATTGTATTGTTTTTTATAGCCTCTACGCGCGCGCACACACATATATGTATATATATGTCTATTGTATTGTTTTTCTATAGACTGCGCGCCCACATAACACACACACACACACTTGTGTGTATGTGTACATGTGCAGACATGTAAGGCAAAAATAAAACACGGAAGCATAAAAGTTATCTCCGGCGATGATCGTTTAGTTAATGCATAGTTTAGTTACGCCTTCAATCTGGGAGTGCGCTGGAGAGACGAACTGTCAGTATATCACAACCAGAAAGGAAACAAAGCAAATCAAGGAATCAAGATATTAACGTAGTTAAAGCGCAATAATGTAATTGATGTCTATACTTATGATGATAGGATTGTGATTGATTGAGATTCCTAAATTAGAACCACGGTTGTACTATTAATGCTGGTAATTGCCATCCATCATAAATAAGAAAAACAGTTTTCTTCAATCCAAGAGTTGTTCCTTAATCTAATATGGTATTAGAGCTAGTATTCCATCCTTACCAGTGGTGAAATACAAACGCTCATCATCTACCGAAGAATACAGCTAGCTAAACCCGATAGAATCCATGGCCGACCAAACTCCTCAGTCTAGTACATTCCAGCCTGAGGGGGCAACCAAACCAATAGCGGAATTACTCAATCTATTAAAAGTCCTGGAACTACTGCAAAAATGGATACCAAAGTTGAGCCCAGCAAAAGCTTCCTCTAACCAGCAACTTATACTGACAAATAAACTCAATGACCACAACTATTCCGTGTGGGCTAGAAAAATGAGTCTCGCTATCGATAGGAGGGGGAGACTCAGACACATCACAGTTTTTCCTCCCAGAAAAGAGGACCCCGTATACGATCAATGGAGACAATCTGATTCCATGGTCCTAACATGGATCTTGGAGAACATTGAACCAGAAATTTTGAACCAGTACATAGATTATCCAACGTCATGGGATTTGTGGAAGGAGATAGAGGCTACATACAGTAGTAGCAAGAATCCTATGTAAATCTACGACTTGGTGGTCAAGGCCAACAGTCTGAAATAGGGAACACAATAATTGGAGCGGATTTATAGTCAGCTCCAGGCAGTGTGGAAGGATATTGACAGACACCTACCAAATCTGATGAACTGCCCACGGGAAATGACATTATACAACCAGATTCAGCAGCAGAACAGGTTGTATCAATTTTTACAAGCAATCAATGAGGACTATGATTGAGAGAAGAGGGATCTTTTAAGAACAGATCCTCTACCGATAGTAGAAGAAGCATATGCACATATCCGGAGGGAAGCACACAGAAAGGACATTGTGAAAGGAGGCGAAGACATAATCGTAGGGCCAAATCCACAAGGGATTGGTAGTGGCCTACTCATACGACCAGAAAAGAAAAAAAGCCTCCAGCTTTCATAGCAAACAAGAGGAGCGCGGTCAGCACAGGCAGGAAACCCCATTACGGTGGTAGCAAGCACACAGCCGATGGATGGTTCCAACTGATTGAGTATCCAGACTGGTGGCCTACACTAGAAAGAGGGGCAAGAGAGGAGGAATTGGAGGGTCAGCCACGGACAGCTATGAGGCCACCATCGATGGATCTGACGAAATAGGCTTTAGAGGAGTCACCAGACTCATTGTCAAAGTGTCTAGGAGAAGGAAGAGAAAAAGAAGCAGTGCAGTCGAAGGGACCAGAAGAAGGGAGAATCGTGCATAATGTTACACCCCGTGATTTTTTAAGCGCAACTTTCGATACTTAGGTCAACCTTGAATGCAACCTAATTAATTATGTAGGTAATGTGACTTAGTTACGCAAAACATAGAAGAACAAAAGAAAGGGGTTAGAAGTAGAATTAAAAGAAAGTATGGTAAATTATCAAAGTAGTCCCTACTAGGAGATAGGGGAGTTACCAAAATTTAGTATAACTCCCCATCTCAGCCTTAGGGGACGGTTATACCATCAAAAATAAGAGGGGAAAACCGCAGGAGCAAAGAGAAGAAGAAAGAAGAGGAAGAAGAAGAGGAGAGGAAGGAAAAGGAAGGAAGAAGGCCAACCTAGGTGCAATCTCCATTGAAATTCTGCAGTAAATCCGTAAGATTAACTAGAAACCAAGGCAAGTAATCTTTCTATACGCTTTACGCAAATTTTGATATGTTAGGCCCTATGTTCTTACAAAGAGAAAACATGAATCACACATTAGTATTCTTGTCTTGACTATTTCAAATGCTTTGTTATATGTAAGTCTTGTTGCTAATTGTGTAAAGTCTTGTTCCTTGGGCCATATTTCTGAAAATAGTTGTGTGGTGCTTTGTTGTTGTCAAGCTTGCCCATAAAGTGTATATTTTGACTTGCTTATTGTCTTGCTCTACTCTTATGTTGATTGTCTACACTTAGACGTTGAGAGTAAGTGCAGGAAACTGAGGGATGAGTGTTGACATTGTTGTAGACTTGTTGTGTTGGGTATTGTTGATGATGACCTTTGAAGGTGGTGTATGATTGAAGAGTTAGAGTGGGTGTTGTTAGGCATAACTAAGCATCAATTCATGATTAGATGTATGTTAAGTATGATGAATCTAGTTGTTAAGATGGATCTTTAAGTGTTGAATCTGGAAGGGTTGAAGAAGAAAGGAGTTGGGTGGAAGTTACTGCAGAAAAACTGCAGTTTGGCATCGTCAGAACACTTCGAACGCCTACATGAGGCGCTTCATGTCACTATAGGCGCTTCATGTAGCGTTCCATGTGTCCTGGAGCTTTCCCGTACAGAAAAACTGCAATTTAGAACCGTCAGAACACTTCGAACGCCTACATGAGGCGCTTCAAGTCACATTAGACGCTTCATGTGGTGTTCAATGTGTCCTGAATCATCCCCGAACACTTCGAACGCCTAGTAGAGGCGCTCCATGTCCACATTAGGCGCTCGAAGTGGCGTTCCAAGTATTCTGGAAGTCTTTTTGACCCTTTAGGCGCCCTATGTAAGTGAAGTAACTTTATACACTTCTTTTGAACATAAAATGCAAGGGTATTTGGGGTATATTGGAGGTGTGGATGGTAAGTTGACCAAGTTAGAATAAGATTGAATCGTGAGTGAGTTCGTAAGAAGAATGGGCTTGGAAAGATACGACCATAGAGTGTCTGAGGTGCAAGACTGTATACCTAACAAGTACGTTATATGAATGTGCATGTTACATGTTGGTTACGAAGTTACACGTGCATCTTGCATCATGACATGGGCACTTGCATTCGATTTGAAATATGCTTTGCAAAAGAACAAGAAAGGTTTAAAGTTTTCGAAAGACAAAATGGCTGCTGGTTGATCACAGGGTATAAAAGTCACGTCTGCGAAAGCAGGGTATAAAAGCGTGATCTGTGAATCAACAGCAGGGTATAAAGTATGTTATGGGGCCGTGGACCTATCAGCACGGAAAATGAAGTATTTTATGGGGCCGTGGACCTATCAGCACGGATATATGATATATGTAATGGGGCCGTGGACCTTTCAGCACGGATATATGATATATGTAATGGGGCCGTGGACCTTTCAGCACGGGGTATAAAGTATATGTTATGGGGCCGTGGACCTTTCAGCACGGGGTATAAAGTTATGATGGCTGTGGACTGATCACCCACAGGGTATAAAGTTCTGCTACGCGAAGAATATGATATGTAAAGTGATGAAATGTTTGTGAAATGACATGCATGACATGTTTATGAAAGAAGGCATATGCATGGGTGTTGTGTGTGATTTTAAAGAAGTACATGCATCATGATACACGAAGCATAAGACTTGACATGCAAGAAACGTGATTAGTCTCTGACTTGCTTATGTGATACGTTGTTTTAATACATGTTGGTTCTCGTAATTGTGTACCTATATGGACTTTATCTGTTTTGAGTAATCCTTATTAAGATGCTATTTGCTAACCCGAGCACCTTATTTTTGGGCAATGTTTTATACACTGGTGACTCGACGTGTGTGATTCCGTAAGGTGTATAGACGGGTTACTTGCTGGCGAAGTTTTCGCTAAGAACAATCATTCTATCTTCTTTCAGGTGAGCCTGATTATGAGCTGATATTTATCGAAGACGACGGCGAGTGGGCTCAATGGGACGATGGACAAGGGAATAGATAGATGCTGGACTATTTTGTTTAAGTTTGGAAAGTTATTGTTATTATGTTGTTCTAAAACCTATGTTGGCTAGATGAACAAACAGTTTTATTTCCGCTGCAGTTTTCTGGTTGTAATATTGACAATGAAGGTTTAGATTTTATGACGTTTCCGCTGGTTTTAACTTACATTATGAAGGATGTATGCTTGATCTGCTTGACGCTTCGTAGTTCTCATAGTAGGCTACGGCGGGTGCACTGGTTCCGATAACGGTATCGGGCCGGGGCGCTACAGGTGGTATCAGAGCCTAGGTTTCAGATCTATTTCGGAAACTTAAGTTCATGATCTTTTAGACTCTTAAGCTATGATTCTCCCTTAAGGTTGATCCTTAGTTATAAGTACTAATCTCTTAGTGGTTAAGTATGATATGGGTTGGGTGTGTGCGAGCGCGTCTTATTATCTAACTTTGTATTAATAGTTGTACTACACACCTTACCTAGTAGCACGCGTTCGAGCTTTCAGTAATCCTTGTATTTACTGAATGCCAATGTAATGTTGACCTTTTCAGAGAAATATGCCTCCCAGAAGAGATAACACAGGCAACTCTGGCAATGGACAGGAGAACCAGCCACCACAAGTGGTTTTACCCCAAGTACTCACTGATGCGCTGACGGTCATTGCACAAGGGTATTTGCAGCAGCATCAGCCTCCGCCTCCACCACCGCCACATCATAACATCAGGTTCTTTTATGGAGAGATGAGGAAGATGAGGGTGCCGGAGTTCGGTGGATGTACGGATCCTGAAGAGGCTCAGCATTGGTTGGCTGAGGTTGAGAAATGTTTCCGGCTGGTGCAAGTTCCGAATGAGATAAAAGTTGAGGTGGCCACACCCCTTCTAAGTGGCAAGGCCGGCGAATGGTGGGAAGGAATGGTGTTACCGCAGGATAATCCAGAAGCAGGAGCTCCGCAGTTAAAAGGATTGGGATACAATTACCCCCAAGCCCTCCCTCCTTAAATAAAGAGAAAATCCTCAACCTTTTTAAAATGAGTCATGCTTCAGTTAAATATCCTACCTGGATATTCGATTGCGGTGTTACCGACACCATGTCATATGACATCCATGATTTTTCTTCTCCTATTAGTCCCATGAAAAAATTTATTTGTACTGCTAATGGGGGAATCTCCTCTGTTGAAGGCGCATGCAGTTAACATATTTCACCAACCATAAAACTTAAGAACTGCCTTTACGTACCCTCACTGTCCCATAAATTGTTGTCTATAAGACATCTCACTAAAGAACTACAATGTACTGTATTGATGCACCCGATGTTTTGTCTCTTTCATGATCTTCGAACGAGGAAGATAATTGGGCGTGGTTCTGAATGAGGCGGCCTTTACTGTGTTGATGAGGTGGACCAACAGGGTACGACAGCGCTCTCTCATGGGACAGTTGAAAGGGAAGCTTAGCTGTGGCACCGCCGCCTGAGTCATCCCTCTTTAGGGTATCTGCAGAAGTTACTTCCTCACGTAGTTAATAAGTTATCTCAATTACATTGTCAAACGTGCATTTTAGCAAAGAGTCATAAACACATCTATCCCAAAATAACACACAAACAGAGAAACCTTTTTCACTTATTCATTCAGATGTACAGGGCGCATCACCTGCACCAAGCCCAAATGATGTCTTGTATTTCTTACTCTTAGTTGATGATTGCATGCGTATGATATGAGTCTATTTTCTCAAACGCAAATCTGACATTTTCGATAAATTCGTCACTTTCTACAATATGAATGCTACACAATACCAAACAAAAATCCAAGTCCTATGCACTGACAATGGGACTGAACATGTCAACAAACCATTACAAGATTTCTTTCAAACACATTGTCTCATTCACCAAATCACGTGTCCAGACACTCCACAACAAAATAGAGTAGCTGAACGAAAAAATCAAATCCTTCTCGAAATCACCTGGTCATCAATGATTGAGTCCAAAGTACCCCTCTACTTCTGGCCCGAAGCCATCGCCACAACAGATTATCTAATTAACAGATTACCCACAAAAATCCTTAACTACCAGAAACCCCTAGATTCTCTTGCCCAACATCACAATGTACCTCTTCATCTGTCGCTTCCTACTCGCGTGTTTGGGGTGCACTGTATATGTTCATATACCCAAATCTCAATAAACTAAATTTGATCCATTTGCCATCCGGTGTGTGTTTGTTGGCTACAGAATCAATAAAAAGGGTTACGGATGCTTTGATCCACGCACCTGTCGACTCTTCACCACCATGGATTGTGATTTTCTCGAGTCCAAATATTTTTATCACACTCCATCTCAGGGTCAAGAGGCAAAATCTCAAGGGGATGACTCACTCGGTTGGTTGCATGCATCGGTTTTACCAGAGACTGTCCCGCAAGGAGAGTAGACCAAACCACCGAACCAGTCTCTGACAATAAGGAAAACCCACCGATTATGGATCATGATCTGATATCTTCTCTAGCCGAATGTTCTCCCGAGTTAAGTAAGTCAATTACATCAGTACCATCAGTTGAGTCAGTACCAGTTTTTGAGTCCTTTGACCAGATCCCAGTCGAGCCCCAACCTGCAGGGTCCAGATATGTTCTTCCACCGCAGAGAAACCGTGGAGTTCCTCCTGCCAGATATGAGCCAGAATATACCCCTAAAAATTCCAAGTATCCGGTGACGACAATAGTAAAAGGACTTTCTAAAGCCACTCAAACGTTTCATACATCACTCTACACAACTCATATTCCCCAAACAGTGGAAGAGGCACAAATCCATCCAGAGTGGAGAAAGGTAGTGATTGACGATATGAATGCGTTGAAAACAATGGAACATGGGAGATGAGCTTTGTAAGTCCTCATAAGTGGCCAGTGGGTTGCAGATGGATTTTCACACTCAAATATCGAGCAGACAGAACTATCGAAAGGTATAAAGTACGGTTAGTGGCAAAAAGATACGCACAAACCTATGGTATTGATTATTCAGAGACCTTCTCACACGTAGCCAAGATAGACACGATCCAAGTACTGTTTTTATTTGCAGCAAATCTCGAATGGCCATTGTACCAGATGGATGTAAAAAATGGATTCCTTTATGCAGATCTTAAGGAAGGAGTATACGTGGACCCTCTTTTTGGATTCACAAGTGAGTTTAGAGATGGGGAAATGTGTAGACTCCGGAAGGTGCTATATGGCTTAAAGCAATCACCCAGAGAATGGTTCTGGAGGTTTACATTGGCCATGAAGAATTATGGATATCACTAGAGTAATTCAGATCACACTTTGTTTCTGAAAAGAAAGAGGAATCTCATCACCTGCCTGGTTATCTATATAGATGATATAATCATCACCGGAAACGACAATGAGGAAATTGTAAGTCTTAAGAAGTATCTGTTCATCGAATTTGAAATGAAGGACTTAGGACTACTACGATATTTCTTGGAGATTGAAGTACTCCGATCATAGAAGGGGATATTCATATCCCAAAGAAAGTATATGCTTGACCTCTTAGCAGAAGCAGGGTTGGTGGACCATAATGTAGGATCTGCAAGGCACCACTAGAAGGTGGGGGGGGGGGTTGAATAGTGGGTGCGGAAAATGTGGTTTTTAAAATTAGTTTGAACCAAAAACCCAACTTCTGAAAACAGTTTCTATTTTCAGGACCCGTTTTAAAACGTTTTTAAAACAAGGTTGTAAGTATTCAAAAATTCTGAAATTTGGATAGAACTTAGCCTCAGATGTTATGAGTGTCTCCTAAAAATTTCAGATTTAAATTCAACCTCTAACCCCTTGCAAATTCGTTGATGGTCAGATTGCACGAATCTGCCAGAAACGGTAGACTGATTTGAAAAATTTATTGTTGCCTTTGTGCCTTGTCCAACTGTTGCTTCCTTTAATGAACTACTTAGTTTAATTAACTAAGTACTTCACTTAATGAACTAGTTTAGTTCATTAATGGTGGCACCTGAAAATAGTACAAATACAACAAATGTTTGCCATTTGATGTAAGCTTTAACACTTCATGGCTCGTTAGTACGGCAACATTATATATGAACTATATAAGGCAAGTTATATGCAATATGTCATGCACATTTATGTCATGCACATTGTTCAGACGACATGGAAATTTGGAGATACAAGCCTACACAGATGCAGACTGGGCAGGAAACCCAAATGATCGAAGGTCACGTCAGGATACTTTGCTTCTGTTGGGGGAAATCTAGTCTCATGGAAAAGTAAGAAGCAAAAGGTGGTAGCATTATTAAGTACCGAAGCTAAATTTTGTGGGATAGCTCGAGGACTTGCAGAGGTACTATGGCTTAAGAAAGTACTGTCAGAATTTGGGTTCCCTCCTAAAAGAACACCAAGTATACTTTATGACAATAAAGTTGCTATAAGGATCTTGGAAAATCCAGTACAACACGATCGAACCAAACATGTTGAAGTGGACAGACACTTCATAAAAGAGAAGATTGATGATCAGATTGATTGCCTTCCATATGTACGATTAGAAGAACAACTGGCGGATATACTTACAAAGGGGGTACAAGCGGGACGTTTTTGAAACATCCTAAGCAAGTTAAGCATCGAAGATCCGCTGACTTAACTTAAGGGGGAGTGTCAGCATATCACAACCAGAAAGGAAACGAAGCAAATCAAGGAATCAAGATATTAACGTAGTAAAAACACAATAATGTAATTGATGTCTATACTTATGATGATAGGATTGTGATTGATTGAGATTCCTAAATTAGAACCACGGTTGTACTATTTATGCTGGTAATTGCCAGCCATCATGAATAAGAAAAACAGTTTTCTTCAATCTAAGAGTTGTTCCTTATCTAGTACGAACTTTGGGAAAGAGAGTTTTCCTGCTTATGCCTATCGGAATGCTTAATTGCTTATATTGGTGGAGTATCACATGTTTTGTATTTATAGGCTAGACTAAGGACCCTTTCGATGTTTAACCGATAATTTATTCATTCCATCAAGGAATTATACTGATTGTAGATCAATTAGAAATCAAATCGTTTAATTAATACCATCAATAATTGCAACATATGTGACCAATAAAACATACAAATACATTTAGCTATGTGGTCCACTTAAGTAATTTATAAATAAATTAAGAGATTCTTGTAATCAATTAAATTGATTCTTACAATACATACATACTTAAATATGTATGTACACACACATACACACATACATACTTAAATATGTACGTACACACATATATATATAGATTTATAGCGCTATGCCCTACCATTTGGCAAAAATAAAAATAAAAAAAGCATCCACTCGTGTAGATATCTACACTACATATAAAAATTTTCCTGATTAAGATGTGAATGGATATAACAGATGCAAGGTAAAGTTGGTCATAACTTTGTCATTCCCTTCTATTCATGGAAATGGATGAGACTTTATAAGAGTACTTTGTTAAGATATTAATGTACATATCTCGTACTTTCATGTATTTTGTTGTATTAAATTTTTTCTTTAGCTAGGTAAATACCTTATTCTGTATGATACTTAGGTTTTCCTTTTTGCAGTATGTGAACTGGTTCTTTTCAATGTAAGGCAGACCTCATTCGGCAGCACAATTTGGCCATCTTGTGTTCTCAAATTCTTAACTATGACAGGTGTCAAGGAGGCTGTGAAACCTCTTTAAAATGACGGAATCCGCATTCGGCAAGAGCATGGTGAAAACATCCAAAACTAAAGAGGTGGTCTGCCTTTATTGTCTTGGCGCTAAACAAATCGTGCTAGTTTTTTTTTTTTTTTAGAACTTTCGGATCACATATATTACCAAATCAAAAGGTTCTGTACACAATCGTGAATATGTCAAAAACCAATAATAACAACTATCTACGTACTGCTATTATCTACACTAGAAAAACAAGCTTTTAACATCACTAAAATTTTTTGTTGCATAGCTTGAACAAAGAGACGTGGTGGTACCACCAACCGAGCCTATGCATGTATCCCTTTAAGCCGATGGTGCCAGATTCCATAGACAATCTCCTTGAACAGATATCTCCATTCACTAATTGAATCACCAATGCCCCAGGTATTCAAAACATTTGCCTCCACCCAACGGGGTGCTGAGGATATCTCAACAAATTTCCTCCAGTGCTCCGGTAACACTACCTCCTTCCACACCTTCGTGGCCCACGGGCACTCCCTAACCTCATGTAATGGTCCCAGATCTGTCCTCCCACATTCCTCACAACACATAGTGGGAATAATATGGCGTCGGAAAAGTAAACGCTGTGTGGGGATTCTCATGCAAAATAACCACCTGATGTAAAATCTTTTACACTGTGATATGTGGGGCCTTATAGAATTATCTCTCCTGCTAATGCTATTTATTTATTTTTTCATGAAAAGGATCTTTATTCATAACTTGAAAAAAACCAATGATTACACAGTAAAGTTGCAAATTACACCTGTTGCTAGTCTACTCTACTACCATTACAGAAATACATGGATTCAAAACAAGTCTGTCTAGCTTTCTAGTCTGACTCATAATTTCTGTAGAGACAGTGCTTGACGGTGGGAGATGTAAAATATTTCCATGAGTAAATGGTTCCGCCAATACCAGATACAAGATAATGCTTTCCGGAAGATGTACCGCCATTCCACCATTGATTGTGGAGGATGTCTCCAACTATGTATATTAAACAGGACCCATGACTAGACTTCATTGTGTCGACAGAATTCTATCAATTTCTCACGGCTAAGCAAATATTGCCAAACTCTCCATGCCCAATGACAGTCGCGCAAGGCATATGTGCACCTTCCACGGGATGATTGCAAATATTGCAGCAGCTATTATTTCAAACATGTCTCCGATGTAAAGAAGCAGCAGTGAGTAGAAGATTTCGGTTTACTTGCCACAGGAAGAAATTCATCCGGTCTGGTCCGTTCATTTTCTAGATATACTCCCACATGCGGTCGGTATGAGGGGATAAGGTAGATATTTGATGTTTGCAGGCACTTGCAACAGTGAATTGTTCCGAGGAGGTACAACCCCGTCGGATATTGTCATAGATTCCATCGCTATCGTTTGTATTCGAGGTTTCCAGACAGGCTCTCAATAGTGGTACTGTCGACTTGATGTGCCACCACAAAGCCGACGTGTTCCTACGTTGGCAAGGTTGCATCAATTCTCCATATTTGTGCTTGAGAACTTGGACCCAAAGTACATCAGGACGTGTCAGAACCATCCATCCCAATTTGACCAACATAGCTAGGTTCATATCCCTTATTCATTTAAGTCCCAATCCACCTCTATTTTTCAGGAGACAAAGACTTTCCCACGAGCACCAATGTAGCTTTTTTACCCCGTCGGTGTCGCCCCAGAAAAAATTACTTGAAAGCCTATAAATCTCATCCAATAGACCTGCAGGTAGTCGCACCATTTGCATAGCATAGATGGGCATCATGGATGGTACACTTTTTATAAGAATACATCTCGCGGCTTTTGAGAGGGCTTTTATTTGCCATAATGCAAGTCTTGCCCGCACCTTATCCAGGATATGGCTATAAGTTTGCCTGCTAATGCGACCTTGAATAAGCGGCATACCAAGGTATTGTCCGAAATCACCTGTGAGATTAATTCCCAGCCTTATGAGAGCTGATGGCCGAAAGTTTGCAGAAATGTTTGGTGATACAATGACCCTTGACTTGCGCATACTAATGGTTTGGCCAGAGATCCTGCAAAACTCATGTAAGATATCCATCATAATTGCTGCTTGCGATTCTGTTCCCACTCCAAATAAAAGTAGATAATCAACAAAAAACAAATGTGATATACGAGGTCCTGATCTAGATGTATGAAGTGGAGTCCATGTTTGGTTGGATATAGCTCGGTTAATCTTCTCACTCAGCACTTCCATGCACAACAAGAAAAGATATGGTACAAGGGGATCGCCCTGACGAATACTGCATTGCGGGTGAAAAGCTTCCATACATTGTCCATCCCAAATTATCGCTAAAGAAGCTATGGTAACGGTGTACATAATGATATCCACCATGTTGGTGTTAAAACCAACTCTCAGCAATAAGCATCACAAAAATGACCAATCTGCCTTGTCATAGGCTTTCTCCAAGTGAACCTTAACAACTATATAAACTGTTTGTCCGCGCTTGTGTTGCATTGTATGCAAGATTTCCTGAGCAATAATGATGTTGTCCTTTGGTTGTCGGCCAAGAATGAACGCGCATTGTAGTGGGGAGATTATTTTTCAAATCACTACCTTTAGTCGGTTTGCAATGATTTTGGTTATTACCTTTACAACCACATTCGCAAGAGCTATAGGCCGGAAATGGATGCATTCTCTGGGGGAGATTTTTTGGGTATAAGTGTGAGGAGTCTTGTTCATTTCAGGTGGAAAATGACCATGGTGAAAGGCCGCCAAGACAAATTCGGTCACCGCAGGGCTGACATGTGTCCAGTTATGTTGAAAAAATATCGGGGGAAGGCCGTCTGGTCCAGGTGCTTTATAGGGTCCCATTTGAAATATTGCTTCTTCAACCTCTTTTGGAGAAACTGGTCGATTAATCCATTCCATATCCGTTGAATTAAGAGGCGTGATCCAGATGTCTTCATCATGGCTCAAGGGAGTAACTATTTCTTGTTGGAATAGCCCCCTAAAATGATTTTGCAGAATGGACCGAATTGCTGCAGATGATTCGGCCCACATACCGTTCTCGTCCTTTAGCCGCACAACATTTTTATGGCGTCGACGAATAGCCATAGATTGGTGAAAGATTCGGGTATTCTGCTCACCGTCACATAACCACTGCATATTGTTTTTTTGTTGCCAAAAGACCTCCTCCTGTAATAATATTTCATTATACTCATCCAACAATCGCAACTCTAATCGAGAAAGAAAGGTGGATCGGCAAACTGATAGTGATTGTTGAAGTCCCACCAAATGATAAAGGTATCTCTTTCTTCTATCGGCGAGATTACCGAAGACCTCTCTTTTCCAAATCAACATTTTCTCCACAAAGCTAGACACAGTGGCTATGAAATTCCCTGGGCAATGACACCAGGCCGATTGCATAAATTCCGGAAATTTATTATGTAGCAACCAACAAGCTTGAAACTTGAATGGCTGTATGCTTGAGTTTTGGCGCATGTTGTCCCCAAGTGTTAGGAGAAGGGGGTGGTGATCCAAATTAGTGCGAGGAAGATGTTGCAATGTAGTTATACCAAATGTAGTTTGCCAGAGCTCATTGGACCAAGCTTGATCGGTACGTTGTTCAATTAAGAGACGGCCCAAATGGCCATTAGTCCATGTGAAACGCGGTCCCGAGAATTCCACTTCCATTAATTGACACATGTCGATCATGCGCACCATATGGTCTAGGCCAAGACCACGAGCCGGATGGCCACCTCTCTTGTCCTCTTGTTTAACAACTTGGTTGAAGTCCCCAATCAGTAGCCAAGGGATATTGATGTTCATTGCCATTGCTTCGATATAATCATGAAAGACCTCCCGAATTAATAGGGTTGGGGAGGCGTATACCAAGGATAACACCCCACTTATTGATTTACCAGACATGATTCCAACATTTAAGACCTGTGCCGTGTAACTAATGAGTCGTATGTTAATGGTAGTCACGTCCCAAAAGCAGCATAGACCACTAGAGAATCCATGTGCTTCTACAGCCATAAAATCGGTGAACTGGGAGTTTAAAATAATGCATTTGGCACGAGTAATAGGAACTCTAGTCTCCATAAGAAACAATACGTTCGGGTTATAGTCCCGCATCATTTTGATAATAGTTCTCACTGTCTGGGGTGAGCCCGTCCCACGACAGTCCCATGTCAAAAGATGCAACATATGGGATTTAATAGAGACTGATAGGCTGACCATGATCAGGGTCACCTACCTCGGTACCATCTGTATCCATACCTTGTGCGAGACTTATATGCTCAATCATCACGTCGTTTCTAATTTGCGCAGGCTGTCCATCGGGTGGTTTCTGTTTGGTCTGATCACCCACCTCCATAATTGATATAGCAGACTGGGTCTTGTGTGCTTCATTCTCTTGCATATCGTCATTTCGGTGTAAGATTCTCAGTGGGTTGCTATTGGTAATATCCATGAGAGGTCGATGTGGGGTCGTCTTAGTCGAAACCAGTGGAAGAGTAGTCTACTCAGTCGGCACCCATGAAAATCCTTCTGTCTCCTTGCTATTCGATGGCCCAGTTGACTGCCGAGTTGATTGCTTCTGTTGAGTGCTGCGGGAAAGGCCTTTCGGAGGCTGAACTTTAACTTTTGGTGGTTCTTTCAGAGGGATGCCCTCCCTCGCTTCTCACGTGATTTCAGCAGCTGTGCTTTGGTGGCTGCATGGAATGTAATGGAGGAGCCTGGATCACGGATGTTACGAATGTCTGCAACAAATTGCTCCACTGGTAAAGAAACCATGTCCCCCTCTTCAGCAATAGCTATGTAGCGCCCCGCTCCCGAACCTAACATCGGAAATAGTGCACCCGCCGTAGTCTACTAAGAGAACTACAAAGCGTCGATACAAATCAACTACATGTCACCATAATAACGTAAATCGATGTCAGAGGAGGTAATCACTAAAATCCTCGATAAAACAATCATCACCATTAATACAATGTCTAAGAATTTCTAAATCAGTACAATAGTCACATGCATGCAAACACTAATCTCAAAAATATATAAACCTCGAATATTGAAATAACTGTCTCAACCAACCTTTGAAAATCTTTTCTGAATATCTTTAGTCTCGAGATCTCCCATTTCGATTTCCACGGTATAGTAACTCCTGCGTAAGCATACCCTAACTTTTCCTACCTGCAAAACTGGTGTATGGTGGTGTGAGCCAAATCAATGGGCTCAGTAAGCAACCTATCTATACCCATTATAGAAGTCATACATGCAGAGAAAATTACATAAAACATTTACAATTCAACATACATGTCAATCGAGTAAATAAACTGCGGAAAGTAAGTCACTCCACATAATAATGCGCAATTTCATGATGCATGCCTTCTCTACGTGTCACACGCAACAAAAGTCAAGTCACGCACGATGCTCATATCTATACCGTGCAATGCATGAACCTCGAGGTGATCCTACCACACCCTCGTCAGGCCACACGCCCCGTCGGGCCACACGCCTCATAGGGCCACACGTCCCGTAGGACCACACGCCTCATAGGGCCACACGCTCCGTAACGTGGAGTCAGCGAACACACGCTCCGTAACGTGGAGTCAGCAAACACACGCTCCGTAACGTGGAGTCAGCGCACACACGCTCCGTAACGTGGAGTCAGCGCACACACGCTCCGTAACGTGGAATCAGCGCCCCGAAGGGATGCAATGCTAATGCACATGCCATGAATGCTGCTGCACACACATAATCCACAATCCGGCGCATACATGCTCCTATATATACCCGCGCCCATACACGTGCATATATACTTGCATGTCTACTCCCACACATCCATATACACATGCAATATGCGTTGAGATCGTACAACCATACATAGTCCTAGTTCAATTATACATACATATCTCACATATACATACAACTCGCATATAGAAAAAGTCCAATTACAGATATGCAGCAAACAACACACTGATGCACGATGAGCATAACAAGCACAAATAGACCACTTACCTCTGATGCATGACAACATAACAAGCACAGATAGATCACTTACCTCTGATGCATGACAGTATAATGAGTACAAATAGACCACTTACCTCTTATCGGTCAAAGTAGTTTATTCTCCAATGTATATATTTTAATTCTGCAAATGAAACAAACAAATATATAACATATATAATCCCAACCAAATCAGTTTATTCACCAATACAATATAAATAAATATATAAATTATATCTTTTCGGCCAAAATAGTTTGTTCACCATTATAATATAAGTAAGTATATATCTACCTTTTCGGTCCAAGTAATTCCTTTACTAATATATGTTCTTAACTAAAAATAATAATAATAAAATAGTTTGTATAATAATATATATTTTAAATCTGAAAATACTAAAAGCAAATATATAGTTTTATCCAAAAATAGCTTATATAATTATATATATTTTTAAATTTCAAAATTAATATAAATATATAATTTTAACAAAAAAATTTTTATTTAATTATATATATTTTTAACTCCGAAAATAAGATAAATAAATATATAATTCTATCCGAAAAACAATTTATATATTTATATGTATTTTTAAATCCTAAAATAATATATGCTTAAGTTTAATTTCGTTGAAAAACATTTTCTATAATTGTATTTATTTTTATATCTGAAAATAATACATATAAATGTATAATTCTATTAAAAAACAGATTATAAAATTAATTATATATTTCAGCTGAAAAACATTAAAACAGTTTTCACCACTTAATTTGCATACAACTAAGGTAACGATATCATATATATTTTAATTTTATGCAAAACAGTTTATATAATAAATATATATAGTTAATTCAAGAAAACCATATATATATATATATATATAGATATAACTGTAATAAAAACTATATATATATATAAATAATTTAGAATAAAACAGTATACAATTATGTATATATATAAATCTGTTTATAAAACTCTATGCATATAAATAAATCAGAAAAACAGTAAATAATTGTATAAATATATATAAATCAGTATATATATAAAAAAATATCGGAAAACAGAGTATAATTCTAATTAAATCAGTTTATGTAATTATATAAATGTTTAAGTACAGAAATAACATAAATATGTATGTAATTCAGTTAAAAACAGTTTTATATAATTATATATATATTTATATACGAAAATAACTTAAATATATATGTAATTACCTTAAAAACAGTTTTATAATTATACATATATTTAAAATAAGAAAATAACATAAAGATATATATACTTATATTAAAAAACAGTTTATATTTATACATATATAATTTAACACCAAAGTAGGTATAAAATCTATGTATTTCATATAAAAAAACAGTTTGTAATTATTTATATATAATTTAATACGAAAATACATATATAAATCAACATAATCTTTGTAAAAAAACATTCATAATTATACACATATGATTTAATATGAAAATACATGTATAAATACTCATATAGTGTACAAAAACATTTTATTAATTTATAAATTTAATTTGATGCGAAAATAAATATTTAATTTCATGTTTCCTATAAAAATCCTTGATAATTTTATATGTATATACTTAAATACGAAAATTAATAATTATACTCTTATATTCTATACCTATACATATGTATATTCATATATATACATATATAACAAATCACATATAAACTATAATATAAATTTATATTTACTTGAAACAAAACACGTAAAATCATACTAAAGAATTAATCTTCACATACTTTATGGCAAAAATATATATACATATTCATACATAAACATACACGCATATACATACATATGTATACACATCATATACACACATAATATAGATACATATGTCTATACAACATATACATATATGTATATATTCAATTTCATATATAATCATACAAACATCTAAGCATACAAATCTTACTCGTGTATGATCCATACATTTGTACAAAAATATACATATAAAGTTCGCCAAAACATAACGAGTACGAGCAGGGTACTTACCTGTTTTCCGGAAATATAATCTTCTTCTTTGTTTTTCTTTTCCTCTTTTCTTCCACTCTTCCTCCCTTTCTCTATCTCTCCATCACCTTTCTTTCTCTCGGATGATTTTGTGGGTGTGTGAGTGTGTATGTCCGATTTTGTGTGAGTGTGGGAGGGGAAAATATGGGTTTTATTTAATAGGAGAAGTTAAGAAGGGGGTTATGGGAGGAAGGAGGTGAGGAGGTGGGAATAAATGGCCATAATGGCCATCAATATTTTTTTTTTCATTCATTTTTTTATCGGGCTGTAACAAGCTATAGGGCCGAAACGAGACCCTAGGCTAGTGTGTGTCTTCTCCTTTATCTCCAAGGGTTTGGTACACTTATCCGCAGTTTCATTATTGTCGTCCTCGTTTATCTGCGGTTGGGGTTCCATCACCCGTGGCTATACATTGCGCCTCCGATTATTATTTCGAACAATCATCCATGGGCCGTACGAGTCTGATGGCACTTCGGCCGGGGCTGTGGTAGCAGGGATATGTGCAGATGTCGGATCAGTAGCTTTTGCACAGGGGCACTCTTCACTACGATGACCATATATGCCGCATGTGAAGCATATTAGATGGAGGCCTTCATATTCCACTGACAGCTCGCGACCATTTATAATCATAGTTGAGGCCAAAGGTTTGCGTAAATCATTTCCACGAGCATATTTGCCACGAATGACTTGCATTGTATTGAGCCCCCACGCGCATCAAGACTTTCTCGTTGAAAAATTCCAAGGGGAGACGAGGGATTCGCACCCAAACTAGTGTCGATGAGAGTTCAGTTGTGGAGTGGTGAATCCATGCCTAAGTTTCTTGACTGTTAAGTAATGTCCTTGAATTGATCACGGTCCATCTTCAAGGACGTGTAGGTAATCCTCCTGGGAGTAGAATCGTACCGCATAAAAGCCATCTTCCAGATCGATAATTTCCAGGAGATTCTTAACCATCCACAGTTCTGGTAGGCGTTACGAGAGGATATGATAGGATATATTATGGCCAAGAGGTAATGACGATTAGTGCAAGCCGCCAAGGAAGCCATAGCTGTTGCCACTCTTCCGAAAGAACGTCAATCACGATTCTCCCTGGTCCCTTCCGTTCGAGAGTTATTACCATAATTCGCGGCTGCCATCTGAATATCATCATCTGCAGAGTCATCTTCTTCGCCTTCACCAGTATATATTCTGGGATTTGATATGTATGGATGACCCTGTGCCCATGCACTCCTGTTCATTGATCGATCACCATCTGGAGAGGGTGGGGGACATGGTGCCAGCAGTTTATACTTCTTCACGCTTCGATGGATTTGATCGATCTCCTCAACAGATCGTTCAACTGAGTCTTCATCCATATTGTTTACTGGTTTGGCCGGTGGAAAGCCGATGAAAGATGTCTGGTGGAGGACGCCGGAGAGATTGCAAACGCGGAGCGGTTACGAAAATCCGAGTGATTCCGGAATCGCCTCGGCGCAAATTACGGAACCCTATCGCAGATGGCTTTGACTCACAATGCTATTTATTTTTAACTATTGTTGATGATTGTTCTGAGTAGTTTGAATATATTTGTTTGTTGACAAAAGCCAAGTTTCTCATTTTATGTGTCGTTCTTCTTCTTCTTCTTCTTTTTTTTTTTTGCTTTGTGTGTTCGTTAATTTGAGAAACATATTAAAATTATTCGGAGTGACAATGGTAGTTTCAAACCGTTGATACCTTTCTTTGTTGGATAGTTTTTGAAACTTCTTGTAAAGAAAACTACCAACAGAATAGTCGGATGAGATATGAGGAGGTCTCATATGAGACAAAATATGAGACTTTCAATCACGCGATGCCACGTGTACAAAAAAACGTTTTTAAAAAGGAAAAAAAAGTAAACAGCTGAGCCTTTTGTACACGTGGCGTCGCGTGATTGGATGCCTCATATTTTGCCTCATATGAGGCCTCATGTGATCTCATCCGCCTCTGTGATCTCATCCGCAGAATAGTCGCTTTGAGTGTAATAACGGCCATGTGAAGTTTGAAGTTAAATGAAAACCAGATTCTGAAAATGGTTCATATAAGTATTTTCTTTTTCTTTCTTTCTTAACAATTGGAAAAGGTGGTTGTTTTCTGAAAATAGTGGATAATTTTAATAATAATAACTTTTCAATCCTTTTTTTCCCACCATTTGAATTTCAAAAAAGAAATCAAGAATTTGTTTTTCCATAAAAAAACGTGAAAAATATTAGGGATGAACGCAAAATGAATCAAGGAGACCAAATAATGAAAAATGTTAAAAAGTTATCAAAAGATTAAGAATAAAAATGGTAATATTCGTTTACTTTTAAAATTGCGACATCTTCTTTTTTTCCTTTTTAGATTTTAAATATTCAATTTAGTTGACATGCTTCCATGATCGGCATTGTATATAACTTGCGCTTATCTAGCAATTTATTGATCATGATTTTCTAGAAAATATCATACAAGAGTGAAGCAAATGGTATTCTACGGCAGAATGTCCCAAGTGCTTAAGCGTAACTCAACTACTTAAAAAGTCAATAACTCAATCCTATAAACTCAAACGTGAGAACCTTAAACTTTGGTCTTCTATGAACGTGATGGCTACCACCCTTTCCTATTCTCACAAGATAATCATATATAGGAGCAAAAATGTAGCGCTCCGGCCGGATACTGGACATCGGTACCAGTACACTCGCCGTAGTCTGCTACGAGAACTACGAAGCGTCAAAACAGATCAAGCAAACGTCATCCATGACGTAAGATCAATCAGCGGAAATGTCGTAGAATTTAAAACTTCAATAACAACCATGTAATCAAATGAAATACAACGGAAACGAAACGTGTTCGGGGAAAAATGTCTAATCTATCCTCCAAAAATATTAAACAATAAGTCCTTCAACTAAAAAGAGAATGAACGTAAATCTATCCACTTCAGTGACCATCATCCCAATGAGCCCACCCGCCATTGCTTCTACAAAAATCAGTTCGTACTCTGGCTCACCAGAAAAGAAGATGGAGTATCTATTCTTAGCGAAAACATCGTTAGCAAGTAACCCGTCTATACACCTTACGGGACCACACACGACGAGTCACCAGTACATAAATCAATGCCCAAAATAAGGTGCTCGGGTTAGCAAATAACATCTTTATAACAACTCATCAAAACCAAATAAGTCACATAAAGGATACACAAATACGGAACCAACACATATCGAGAAAAACGTACTACATGAACAGACCATATGCGAATGTCGTCTCTTGCATGTCAAATCTCATGCTTCGTGTTACATGATGCATGCACTTCTTTAAACCACACGCTGAACTAAACAAAACCCATACGTATGCCTTCTTTTGTAAAACATGTCATGCGTGTCGTTTCACAAAACTTTTCATAATTCTTCTTATCTTATTCTTTACGTAGCATAACTTTATACCCTGTAGGTGATCAATCCACAGCAAACAGAACTTTATACCCCACGCTGAAAGGTCCACAGCCCCATAACATATAAACTTTATACCCCGCTGTTGATTCACAGGTCATGCTTTTATACCGTGCCACTGCAGGTGTGACTTTTATACCCTGCGATCAACCAGCAGCCATAACCTTTTCTTGTTTTACATACACGTGTTCTTTCTCATAGCAAAACTCATGCCGGAATGCAAAATGTTTATATCGTGATGCAAATGCTCATGTCACATGATATCAAGCTCCTAAACATGTACACATACTTTACATATTGAGTAAAGGGTCACAAACCTCAAACGTACCTCGAGCACATCTTACTCGTATCATTTCACGCCCTCTCGTATCACGAATTCACCTCTAGCTTCCACCTAGTCTTACTCATCCATACTTAATGTTTACAACTCACTCACACCTCAAAAACACTTGTATCTTATGAACAATGAAAGAGAATAAAATTATCTCACATATATGGAGCGCTTAATATGTCGAAAGCGACTTCTAGAACACTTGGAACGCCTTCAAGAGGCGCCTAATGTGACATAAAGCGCATATACTAGGCGTTCAAAGTATTCTGAAATACACTGGTACACATCGAACGCCTACATAAGGTGCCTCAAGTGAGATGAGCGCCTTATGAGGTGTTCGAAGTATTCTGGAATGTTTTAGAACACATCAAACGCCTACAATAAGCGTCTAAAGTGACATAGAACGCCTAATGAGGTGTTCGAAGTATTCTGGAATGTAGTGGAACACATCGAACACCTAATTTAGGCGCCTAATGTGACATTGAGCGCCTAAAGAGGTGTTCGAAGTGTTCTGTCGATCTCCAAATCATGCACTTCTGCAGAAACTTCCTCCCTTCTTCTCCTCTCTTCACCCCTTTCACATTAAACACCCCAAATTCAACTTATCATCTAAATCCATCAGGCATAGCACACAAATAACATGGATTGATTCTTAAACATATCAAATCGCATCAACTCTAGGCCTTCTATCACCCATATCTTCCGATATATCATCAAACTCTCCAACCCAACAAAGCTACAACAACCCATCATTCACCCTTCAAACCTTCTTCAAGTCATCTCAAATCATCTAAGGCACAGTGCATAAACATAATAATTTATAACAAGACAATAATCACATTACCGATGACACTTTTAGGGCATATTTAACAACGACCAAGCACAATGTAGATATTCTCAGAATTTGGCCCAAAAGAACAAGTCTTTACTCAATCAACAAGAACAGATAATATAATATAGCAGTTAACATAAATATATCACGATTACCAATGTGTGATCCAATTTTCTCTTTTAGGAAAATAGGGCATGCTGAATCAAAACTTGCGTAAAGTATATAGAAAGATTATTTGTCTTTGTATTTAGATAATCTTACGAGTGTATGACAGAATTTCGTGACGGATTGGACCTAGGTTGGCCGCTCTTTCCTTTTCTTTTGTAACCGCTGGTCAAATGGGGGAGTAATATTTAATTGTGTAACTCCCTCAACATTTAATTGGAGAGGCCAATTTTGGTATTTTGGGGCTAATTTTCTCAATTTCTGCTTTTTGATTATTTTTCCACCTACAATTTATTTAACTAATCCTCATAAACATATGCAATTAATAAAATTACATTTTTAAGTTGTTTTCTAATTATTTAATGTCAGACTTGAAAATTACGGGGTATGACATTCTACCCCCTTACAAAAAATTTTGTCCTCGAAACTTACGTACCGTAGTTGAAGAGTTGATGATACTTCTCCTGCATCTGTTCTTCAAGTTCCCAAGTGGCTTCCCTATTATGTCCGACTCTTTTGTTGGAAAAGGATATGGAAATATGATATTTATCTTAATCCACCTAATTAGAAAAGGAAGATAAGTAGTTGATTAGATATAATTTAGGAGTCTTAATCCTACACTAACTAGGAAATTTAATATGGACACTGGCAGTTGGTTTTCTTTTTTTTAAAAAAAAGGAAAATAAAAGATGGCGAAAAAACAATTATATAAATTAAAAAATGGGCATGAATGGATAATGATACACATATATTGTTGTTGGAAACGCTGATTTCAAAACAACTTCATATTTCATTGTGTTGACATGTGCTGAAGTGTATATATGAATTAAAGTTTTGTGGCTGGCCGTGCCTTTAAAGAAAAGAAGAAAAAAAATTTGAATTGAAAGAATTAATATTCATTGAAAAGTTCATTGGATATATGATATATATTTATATATTTCGGCTGTGCTTGTTAAATGTTTGAATATATAATTTGCATGGGTAGTGTTCCATGGCCGAAAGATTGAATTATGAGCAGCCTGGTCTTCTCAATATATAATATAGCGTGCTACGGTTTTGGCTTCACTAATGTATATTTGCATAATATGGTATATTCATATATGCACAGTGTGTAGTTCGAATGGATTATAAGTTGTGATCATAGGGTTGCATAAGTTGGGATTGGATTGTATGATTTTATGTAGTTAATCATAATAGGGTGTTCGAAGTCGAAATTGGGAGAAAGAAAGGATTTGTCCAACACCAAGCATAGAGGTCAGCGGGGTTGGGAAGAATAGATTCTACGTAGGAAGTTAATTCGTCAAAAAGGTAGGTGCCTCTTCCCCCCTCAAACGGGTGTGATTCATGCATGTTTTGATGGTATACTAATGTGTTTCGTTGTTTTTAATTGTTTAAGTTGTTAATTTTTGTATATGTTGGAAAACATGAGATATATTGTTTATGGCTATGTGCGTGTATATGTGTGAATTTGGTGGTATGATTGAATCGAAAAAAAAAATAATACCCTTAAAGAAATGGGGAAAAAAGGAGAACTTTAACATTGGGAGCCTTTTTAAAAAAAAGTTGTGTTTTGCCCTTATAGTAGATTCCTATAGACTGGAAATAGGAGAAAATGGGGGTTGGATCGAAAAACGAATCACAGCGCGTATTGCCACTGGTGGAACAGCCATTAATTAAATAATTAATTAAATAATTAAATTAAGACAGAAAACAGGCCGGCCAACGGACCGGGTCGACTAGTCAGCGGGTCAGATCCAAGGTGGCCCATTAACCTCTCAAAAAAAATGTATCGGGTCTGGCAGATCAGGCCAGAAAAATATAATTAAATACCAATAAAATTCAAATAAATTCCAGAAACTATAAAAGGTTAAAATTAAATTATTCCACTTAATTTCTGAAGTTTGGTAAATTTAAGTAATTAAAAATTAATAGTAATAAATAGAATTAAATAAGGGAAACATAGGGGAAATTAGTAGAAAATTTTAGTAAATTAATACAAGCTAAGGAAAAAATAAGGGTGGTGATAAATAACAACTTTCCAATATTCGAAAATTTTACAAAGCCAAATATTGAGTGCTGGAGATGGTGAGGATGGGCGTACGGGCCCCAGGCGACTTTGTTGTTGCATTCATGGCACGTGCATTGCATTTGGAGTAGGTTGAGATGTACGGGTCTCAGACGCTCGAGTAGAGTGGATTATGGTGTACGGGCCATGGATACTCGGTCTTAGTGAATCATGGTGTATAGGCCATGGGCATCGGTTGTGGTGGATCGTGGTGTACGGGCCACGAGCATCGGTCAGGGTGGATTATAATGTACGGGCTACAGACATCCAGTCAATCCCGGGAACATGCATTGCATATAGGTCTAGGGGCATACTGCATGACATGATTCTTGTTGCGTGTAACACGTTGATTGAGCATGCATCACGTACTTGCGCATTTTATGTGGAGTGCTTTACTTACAGCATTTACTTTATCTTTTGTGGTTTTATCTTATATTTATGTTCTATGTGGTTTTATCTAATATTTATGTGCTATGTGGTTGTATGATTTCAGTATGCATGTTTTGTATTGGTTTGAGGCGGGCATCTACTGGGTGATTTTCTGTCACTCACCCCTACTTCCCAGGTGAGCCGGAATAGGACTACGAGCATATCTTCGTTGAGGACGGGACGGACATAGCGAAGTGGGTTGGTTGATAGCTGCATCTAGGATACGAGGGGGCTCTGCAGCTGTTTGTTCTTACTTATACCTTGGAGAATTTTCATAGACTTCTTTGTTACTTTTATTATCAGAAATTTTATTCAGTAAGGTAACAACGATCATTGGAGTTTAATTTAAGTTATGATTTACGTTTCCGCGAGAAAAAAATTTCTACGTCATTTCTGACATGTAAGAGATTGATTCGACGCTTTGTATTCTCCTTAGCGAGATACGGCGGGTGCACTGTTTCCGATGCTAAGGCTCGGGAGCAGTGCGCTACATTCCTATTCCGTGTGATTGCTCCACTAGACCTTCACATAAGGAATCACCCACTTCCTCAACACTTGTTCATTCCGGTCCATGATTCCCACTGGTACCTCTTCATAAGTAACATCACCATTGAGTTCCAAATGTTGTGCTTCGAGCACATGGCTCGGATTCGTCACGTACTTCCTTAATTATGATATGTGAAAGATGTTATGGACTTGTGTCAATACCGGAGGCAATGCCAACCTATGTGTCAAGGCTCCCACCTTCTCAAGTATCTCATTAGGACCAATAAAACGGGGCTTAGCTTGTCTTTCACTCCAAATCTCATAATGCCCTTCGTAGGTGATACTCTTAAATAAACCTTTTCACCTACATTAAACTTCAAAGGTTGTCGCTTGGAATCCGCCCAACTTTTGTTGCAGTTCTGAGCTTCTTGAATCTATCTTGAATGATTTTCACATTTTCTAACGTCTTCTCGAGTAACTCAAGTCCGGTGATGGTCTTCACGCCGACTTGGTCCCAGTAAACAGGTGACCCGCACTTCCGTCCATACAACGCTTCGAAGGGAGCCATATCAATTGCACTGTGGTGACTGTTATTATAAGAGAACTCCATTAGCTTCACCATTCAATCCCAAATCCCTTTGAAATCTAGGACATGAGCCCTGAACATGTCTTCTGGGGTTTGAATAGTCTGTTCAGACTGTCCATCTGTCTGAGGGTGATATGATGTACTCAACCTTAATTCTGTATCCATGATTTTCTGAAATGCTGCCCAGAACTTAGAAGTAAACCGTGGATCTCGTTCGAACACTATACTCACTGGAACACCATGCAAGCTGATAAACCATAATTAAATCATCTGTTAGTCAACAACAGTCAGCGGTTTAACCCCAGTAGCTCAGCACTCAAGTACTGCAGTTCAGCAGTACAGCACCCAAGCATGGTTGTTCAGCCTTGGCTGCACCTCAGCAGGGCATCATGACGCCTTTATAGCATCGAAGAATATGCCAAGGTTTGCACATCGGCACCAACTTCAGTTTATGACCTAGTGCCGCACTTCAGACCACTTCAGCTGGGTAAGGCCTAGTCATGCACTTCGGCAAGACTTGATTTTGCACTCCGGCAGAGTATTTCAGCAAAGGAACCAAGCACGATATTACCACGTGGGACCCTTAGACAGAGGTGCAATTCGAATATAGTATTTGCAGCTAGTTATTCTTTCTAAACACGCCAAGGTCACAATAGCCGGCCTATTAGTTACATCAGCCAGGCCGGCCTATTAGTCACATCAGTCAGGCTACTGGTCACATCAGCAGACCTACAATGTCCTAGGCTTTCTGCCCCAAGCAAACGTCTTATCCACTATCAGAAGCCAAAGGCGGGAAAAAGGTCCATAAAAGCAAGCCAACCAAGACAAAGAAGGAGATTCGGAATTCAAACACTAAAATCCTAAAGCAAGTTCATACACATTGCTCTTCGGCCCATACTGTGAGACACTCATAACTCACCATTTAAATTATAATCTCAGTGAGATATGGTCCAAACTGACTTGAGCGTCGGAGGGTTATTTCCAGGGCCAGCCCCCCGGGACCTCTGACCTGTGCTTTCTTGTACAGGATATTTTAGAGGTTATTCCAGCCACAATTTTCAATCCAGTTAACAACTCTTCAAGTTAATTGACGGAGCTAATTTGAGGTCATCTAGACCCTTGGTGAAGATCTGGCTTCATCATTTGGCGCTAGAAGGAAGGGCCCCTTAGACCCTTAACCCAGAAAACAGCTTCTCAAAGCTTTTCTAACTAGCTTAGCAAGCTACCGAGAGAAAGATGAGTAGCAAAGATGGACAAGGGTCCAAGCGACCGACGACATCTAAGAGGAGCCAAAGGTCTTCTCAACAGCAAACTGAACGGTGTTCTACGGAGCCGGGAGAATCCTCAACTCCCCTCGTTGCCTTCACATATGAAGAGCATATTCGAGTCATACGCTATATGGCTCAAAACCCAGGTGTTTTCCAAGCTGTAGTGAGGGAAATGAAGGGGAAGGCCTCTGCAACAAGGTCCAGTGGGTCTCATTCCAGTAACTCTCACCCACTGTAACACCTGGAGTACTCTCCCACTCGGACTGGTTATTACCCCAGGCGTTAGGCCGAGTTCATGGCCGAGGCGAGGCGGCCAGAACAAAAGTCCAGTTACCAGAGCTTAAAATGTACTCAGAAAGCCTCCTTGCCATTCAAACATGGCAGAAAAGTTGACAATAAAGGCAAAGCACCGTTGCAGGAAAGGTGCTTTATCAAGATTTGGTTAGGAGGCCGAGGAAGGGAAATGAATTCTCTACTGGCTTCAAAAGCCCATATCCTTTCCTACATGAGGAAAAAATCTCTGGCAAAGGAACCCTAGCCCCTGGCTGGACCAATCCACAAAAGAAACCACCGACTGTACTGCCTTTATCATCATGACATTGGACATGATACAGAAGACTGTATCTCGGGCAAGAGATTAGGCGTCTTATCGAGCTGGGTCACCTGCAACGTTTCTATAATCCAAGGTCTAGACTCCAAAACAGGCTAGACTTTGGTAAACCCCCTCCGGATGAGAGTTGTAAACCTGGATCTCGTCATGGGTTGCCAAGTGATGAGGATTCAGATCCTGATGAAAGGGGGTTACGGGTTCCTACAGCAAAAGTCTCTGATTCAATCGAATCAGGGTTTATTTCTTTTTGTGCTCATCCGGTATCTTTTGGCTCAGCCTTATAATATCGAAGGATCAATTTTTTATATTCAGCTGAGTATTCTTATTTGGCATTTAGCCAGGAAAGTCAAGTCACCATATGGTGCATGAAGCAATAATTTATGCCTACCTATAACCCACAATGAAAGTGGGGGCATACCTCAGCAGGTCTGAGAGGTTGAGCAGGTCTCAACAAGCTGAGACAGATTTCCCGATATTCTACCTCAGTAGGTCTGAGAGGTTGAACAGGTCTCAACAAGATGGGACAGGTTTCCCGATATTCTACCTCAGTAGGTCTAAGAGGTTGAGCAGGTCTCAACAAGATGGGACAGGTTTCCCGATATTCTACCTCAGCAGGTCTGAGAGGTTGAGCAGGTCTCAACAAGATGGGACAGGTTTCTCGATATTTTACCTCAGCAGGTTTGAGAGGTTGAGCATGTCTCAACAAGATGGGACAGGTTTCCTGATATTTTACTTCAGCAGGTCTGAGAGGTTGAGCAGGTCTCAACAAGATGGGACAGGTTTCCCGATATTTTATCTCAGCAGATCTGAGAGGTTGAGCAGGTCTCAACAAGATGGGACAGGTTTCCCAATATTTTACCTCAGCAGGTCTGAGAGGTTGAGCAGGTCTCAACAAGATGGGACAGGTTTCCCGATATTTTACCTCAGCAGGACTGAGATGTTGAGCAGGTCTCAACAATGAGAAAAGTTCCCCAAAGCCTCACCTCAGCAGGTCTGAGGGGTTGAGCGAAACTCAACATGTGGAACAAGCTTCCTCATATTTTAAATCAACAGGGCTGAAAAGGTCCACCGGGACATAACATCGGGGTATAGGAATCCCTATATCTTAAAGCACGGCAGAGATGCAGTTCAGTTAAAAGGCTTAACATTTTTAGTGCCAAGAATGGAGGCAGAAGCCTAACACTTGGGCAAAAAGCCAACGAAGAAGAGATTAAAAACTCTTTGGGCAAAGCTGAAGACAAATATTTGCATAAAGCAAATGGAGATATAACTTCGTAGAGCCGAAGACGAATACTTGCAAACTATAAAAATAGATCAAGTGACGTTTTTTAAGCTGAAGACAAATACTTGCAAGCTATAGAGCAAGAAAAGTTTCAAGGCTGAAGACAAATGCGTCAACTATGGAAGTGAGTAAAGCTTTACATACAGAAAGCAAATCCAAGAAAATTGAAATAAGCTGAAGAACACATGTTGAAGAAAAGTGGATTCTCATTAAAAGAGTATCTATTACAACTACAACAATTTACAAAAGGAGTCCTATTCTACTTTACAACATCCTCATCCTCCTGAGATCAACCCCATTTCGGAACTGAGTAATTTGATTTTCAAGCAAGCTTTCAGTCTCAGGGTTGTACAGTTCAGCAATCCAGGGATGGTTCTTGTCCAGGCTTGGGCAGACCTCAGAACAAGCATCAATTGCCCAAGTTTGCCCAACAGCAATTGCTGAGGCTTGAATCTTCAAGAAATTTCCAGTAAAAATCTCAGAATGTCTGAACTCAACAACGGCATTCTTCCTGATCTCCTCAGATTGAAGTTCAAATTGTTGGAGGAGATCAGCCTTGTTTTTCTTTTCTGCCTTCAGTTGCTGGTTCAGCTCAGCCTTCCTGTTGGATAACTCTTGATCAGAAGTGCTAAGTTCCTTTTGGTAGAACTCCAGCTCAGCCTGGGCTTTGGAAGATACCAACTCAGCATTAGCCAGTGCATCTTTCAGCTCTATCACTTTGGATTTTGCAGCTAGCTAGCTTGATGTCAGAATCTTGTTTCCCAGCTTGAAGTCTGGAGTTCTCTTCCTAAGTGAGGCCAGCTTGGAATCTGAGTCTTGTTTTATTAGCTGAAGCTTAGAATTGTCTTCAGTAAGCATGGCAACTTGAGACTTCAGATTGTTCACTTCAGCCTCCAGCCTGGACAGTTTCGTGCTGTTAGGTTTTGCCACCTCAGCTAACGCGTCATAGGCATTTTTGAGGTAGGCATTGGTCTCAGAGATCTTGGAGAATCCGGCATGGAGCTCTTTAGCTAGTTTAAGAATGTTATATTCTTGGACCCGATACTGCAAAAGTCGAACTGGTTAGGAAAAGCATAAAGGATCAAGTTAAAAGATGGAAAGTAGTGGGAAATCATACCAGGGCCATATTTCTTGCAAATAAGTTTATGGCAGTATTCTAGTCCAGACTGCCATATGTCTGCCAATCCCTAGGAAGTATTGACATTTCTGTCAATTTCCTAGCTATTTCAGGATCTGTGGCAGTATTAGCAAAGGTGAACTCCATCGTCCTTTTACCCCGTTGCATTCAGGAAGAAGGTTCTCCCTCCGTTGCATTCTTTTCAGAAGACTCTCCTTCGGATGCTTTCACCCCGGAAGGCTCTTCCCCTAAAGCGTTTACCTCAGGGGTCTCTCCTGATGGATCAAAGGAGGGTATGACCTCATCAAAAACCCACTTTAGAGGGGGCGTATTCTCCTCTTCAGCAGCAGGAGAGGAAGGAATTGAAATAGGGGCATCAATTCCCCCACTCCCATCACCAGGTTGAGCTGAGGTTGAAACAAGAACTTGGGCCTCAACTTGGAGGGGATTGGCAGAAGTCCCAACTGAAGAGGAAAAGATTCAAATGATTAAATAGAAATCAAACATATCCAAGACTAGCAGAAGCCTTCTGATGAAGAGCTAGCAGAAGCCTGTTCTGAAGTGGAAGGTTGGCTTTCTGTCCATTTTCTTTTCTTGGGGACCAAGTTCTTCAACCTTTCGAGGGTCCCAGATACCATGATTTCTGCAAAATTCAAGGAACAAAACAGTCAAAACACAGCTGCTATATCAAAACCAGTTAAAGATCTTCAAAATGTTGCTATATACCCCGAACTATTTTCAAGGCAATGGGGATGAGAGGACGAAAGTTATATTCTGGCCACAAGTGTTCCAGGTCAGCAACCCCTACAATGTGCTTATCAACTTTCTTCCAATCTACGGCCAAGCGTAAATGCAACAATTGGGAGGCTTCATTGCGAAATTGCTCACTTGGCCTCCTGTTATTCGCACCGCCAGTGTTCAAAGGATTCCTTCAGGTAATCCTATATTCTTAACGAAAAAGAAATTCCCCCTCCAATCTTTGGAAGAGGAAGGAAGGTTTATGACAAAAAAACCCTCCACTATTTTGAGGTCTCCTATCGAAATAGTACCAACTACCCTCCTGCTCACATACAAATATCTCTCTAAAAACTGCAAGTGAGAAGTTTTTCTCAGCTGCTCTTAGATAGAGCAAGTAACTAAGAATAACTCTCAGTCCGTTAGGTGTTATTTGGGAAGCCTAAGTTTGTAAGAAAACAGTATTTAGAATAAGGGGGCCGGAATGGGTAGATTGAAGCCAGATCTAAAATACTCTTCATAAACTGCTTCGTACCCAGCTGGGGGATCATAAGCAATTTGATGAGGAAGGGGAAGAATGGGAGCAAAAGTACTCCTGTCAACATTATAATGCTGACATAGCTCAGTGAGGTTGGTGGCTTTCAAGGTGCACATTGAGTTTTGCACCGAAGAAAAGGGCATCATGGATTTTGAGGTAAAAGAAGAAGAAGCCATGAGTAAGACAGAGAAAAGCTTACAAGAGATTGAAGACTTAAGTTGAAAGAGCTGGAGTAAGGTCAGAGGAAAGCTTCAAAGACGAAGAAGAAGAACAGTGCGACAGTGCAGCGAAATAATCAAGCGAGCGGAATAAAGGAAGAATGAAAGAAGGAATTGGGGCAATCGTCCCTATTTATAAGTGAGAGAAAACGAAAGGTCACAACTTTTCGTTTGAAAATTCGAAGAGGCAGAAATTAAAGTTTTTCCCCCTCGGGAGCTAAAACCGCTAAAAAGATAATGATGAGGTGTTGGAATTAGCGCTTACATTAAAAGCGGGAATTACTACGCAAATAAAAGGATAACCGCACAGTTAATGAAGATTCGACACGTCACGTGCTTATTAGAACAAGATTTGTTTGCCCTCGCAGTTCAGCTCAGCCACACAAAATCTGGGGGCAAATGATAAACCATAATTAAATTGTCTATTGGTCAACAACAGTCAGCGGTTCAACCCCAGTAGCTCTGCACTCAAGTACTGCAGTTCAGTAGTACAACGCCCAAGCATGGTTGTTCAGCCTTGGCTGCACCTCAGCAGGGCATCATGACGCCTTTATAGCATCGAAGAATATGTCAAGGTTTGCACCTCGGCACCAACTTTAGTTTATGACCCAGTGCCGCACTTCAGACCACTTCAGCTGGGTATGGCCTAGTCATGCACTTCGGCAAGACTTGATTTTGCACTCCGGCAGAGTACTTCAGCAAAGGAACCAAGCACGATATTACCACATGGGACCTTCAGACAGAGGTGCAATTCGAATATAGTAATTGCAGCTAGTTATTCTTTCTGAACACGCCAAGGTCACAACAGCCGGCCTATTAGTTACATCAGCCAGGCCGGCCTATTAGTCACATCAGTCAGGCTATTGGTCACATCAGCAGACCTACAACGTCCTAGGCTTTCTGCCCCAAGCAAACGTCTTATCCACTATCAGAAGCCAAAGGCGGGAAAAAGGTCCATAAAAGCAAACCAACCAAGACAAAGAAGGGGATCCGGAATTCAAACACTAAAATCCTAAAGCAAGTTCATACACATTGCTCTTTGGCCCATACTGTGAGACGCTCATAACTCACCATTTAAATTATAATCTCAGTGAGATATGGCCCAAACTGACTTGAGCGTCGGAGGATTTTTCCCGGGACCAACCCCCCGGGACCTCTGACCTGTGCTTTCTTGTACAGGATATTTTAGAGGTTATTCCAGCCACAATTTTTAATCCAGTTAACAACTCTTCAAGTTAACTGACGGAGCTAATTTGAGGTCATCTAGACCCTTGGTGAAGATCCGGCTTCATCACAAGCTGACAATATTATCCATATATAGATTTACCAACTTGTCGAGAGACGATTCACTCGAGATGGGTAGAAACTGTGCAGACTTGGTTAATCGATCCACAATGACCCAAATCATATCATATCCACTTCTCGTCTTTAGTGAACCGACTATGAAATCCATCGTGATATGCTCTCATTTCCATTCTGGAATCTCCAATGGCATCAACAATCCACCAGGCCGTTGATGTTCAGCCTTAACTTGCTGGCACACCAAACATCTCTCGATGAACTCCGCGATATGCCTTTTCATTCTGGACCACCAATAGCACTATTTGAGATCTCTGTACATCTTGGTGCTACCAGGATGCATCAATAACCTTGAGCTGTGAGCCTCCTGCAAAATTTCTCTTCTAAGTTCATCCACATCTGGCACACACAGTCTTCCTCTGAACCATAGGCTCCCGTCCTCATTGACCTGAATTCCCTCGACCTAATCATGCTTCATCTTTTCTGCAATCTCACTCAGGGTCTTATCATTCTTCTGAGCCTCTTTTACCTGGTCAATCAGACTCGGTGTGATGGTTAATGCTCTCAAAACATTCACTGTGAAGTCAATCAAATCTAGACCGAATTCTTCCATTTCTCTCTCCAATGATGATTGTCGCGCATGGTGGACTTCCTGCTTGATGCATCAGCCACTTTATTAGCTTTTCCTAGATGGTAATTAATGGTCAAGTCGTAGTCCTTTAGTAGTTCTAACCATTTAGCTCCTTCTGGGCGAATAGGTATTTTAGGCTCTTATGGTCAGTGAATACTACACACTTTTCCCCGTATAAATAATGCCGCCAGATCTTCAAGGCAAACACAACTGCTACGAGCTCCAGATCGTGCGTCAGGTAATTCTGGTCATAAGGTTTTTACTGTCTCAACGCATACGCGATAACTCGTTCTTGTTGCATCAAAACACAACATAGACCATTCTTCGACGCATCGCTATAGATCACAAACCCATCAGTACCGGAGGGTTGAGCCAATATTAGAGCTGTGGTTAACCTCTTCTTAAGCTGCGTGAAGCTTTTTTCGCATTCCGCCGTCCACTCAAACTTGGACTTCTTTTGAGTAAGACGACTGAGGGACACTGCTATTGTTGAGCATCCCTCGACAAACTTCATGTAATAGCTAGCTAGACCCAAGAAACTTTGCAATTCGGTGACATTAGTGGGTCTAGGCCACTCGATGATAGCTTCCACTTTCTTTGGATCCACAGCAATCCCTTCTTCTGATATCACGTGACTAAGGAAGGTCACGCTCCTCAACCAAAACTCACATTTGCTAAACTTGACGTATAGTTGTTCCAGTCTCAGTGCCTAGAACGATTCTCAGATGCTCAGCGTGAGTTTGCTCGACATGAGAATACACCAGAATATCGTCTACGAATACCACCACAAACCTATCCAACTTATCTCAAAAGACGGTATTCATAAGGTCCATAAAGGCTGCGGGGGCATTTGTCAACTCAAATGGCATCACTAAGAACTCATAGTGGCCATATCTCGTGCGGAAGGCTGTCTTTGTGATGTCTTCGGCCTTCACCCCAACTGGTGATACCATGACCGAAGGTCAATCTTGGAGAAAATCCCGGCGTCCTGAACATAGGTGAGGAATCCTCCCATCAGAAAAATAAAATTATATAAGGAAAATGCTTAACCACAACTTACCTTGAGTTGGTCAAATAGATCATCGATTTGCGGCAGTGGATACTTATTCTTGATGGTAATTTTATTCAGCTCTCGATAGTGGATACAGAGCCTTATCCTACCATCCTTCTTCTCACGAATAAAATAGGTGCTCTCCAAGGTGACACACTACGACGAATAAACTTCTTGTCCAATAACTCCTGAAGCTGTTCTTTCAGCTCTCTCAATTCTGCCGGAGCCATTCTGTAAAGGGCTTTAGAAATGGGTTCGGCTCTTGAAATCAGATTTATCTCGAACTCAACTTCTCTCAGAGGTGGCACTCCCGGCAGTTCTTCCGGAAACACATCTAGAAACTGTTGACCACCGGAATATGTTCAATAGACGGTATCTCTTGAGTAGCATCCATCGCATACACTAGGAACCCCTCGGCACCTTCCCTTAAGGCTCTACAAGCTTGAGCAACCGACATATACACCTTCTTGGGGACTTTCTTTCGTTTCGCATCTCCTTGGAACATTACTTCTTTCATCTCAGCATTCTTGGGTGTCACTTGCTTCGATCGACAGTCAATGTTTGCGTGATACTTGGCCAACTAGTTCATTCCTAACATAACGTCGAAGTCGTACATCTGGATAGGAATTATCATGGAGGAGAACATTTGCTCTCCGAACTCCAACTCACAATCCCGGTACTGCTGGTGCGAGACCATAATTTGACCTTTGACCGCTTGGACACGGTACAGAGTTTCTAACCACTCAGGTAAATTACCAAGGTACTTAGTGAATCTCTTTGCCACAAAAGAGTGTCTTGTGCCGCAATTGAAAAGCACGTTGGCAGGTATCTTATTTACTAAAACAACACCTAGGATCATATCAAGTTTCACACGGGGAGTTAAACACGTAAAGGCTTAATTCAATCAGAATTTAAACTTAATTTAAATTGTACCTGCTACCACATCGGTGGCTTCCTGAACATCGGTGTCAGTCATGACATGGACACGGACATTTGTCCTTGGCTTTGCCCTCGGCTGCTGGGCAGCTTCTCTCGGAGTATTCTTCTTCATTTCTTGGCAATCTCTAATAAGATAGTCCACCTGTCTGCATCGGTAACATGCTCCATCCAACTTCATACATTCCCCGACATGGCTCTTGTTGCAGTGTGGGCAAACTCCTACAGCCTGTTGGACTGCTGGATTCTGTGGAGGAGGTCTCTGAAAATTTCCGACCTGACCTCCCTTCTGAATCTTGACCCAACGTCCGGGCCTATCACCAATTCTAAGATCCTCTCTTGGCCTCTTGCCTCAGTCAGACGATCCTGCACTAGCTTCTCTTGCCGCTACTCTGCAGAAATCACTCTCGGAAGCACGCGTCCAGCATATCCTCGTAAGTTCTCATCCTCGCATTCACAATCGCTGAATGAATTCTTGAGTCCAGACCTCGCTCAAACTTTGTCAACTTTAAGCGATTATCAGACATAATCGTCGGAGCAAATTTACCCAAAGAATGGATCGATCGGCATATTTCGATACTGTCATCCGACTCTGATCCAGTCTGTCAAACGCCCTTATCTTGTCCAGTATTGCAGTCTCTGGCACATAGTACTTCAGAAAAGTATCTCAGAACTGTGCCCATGAGATAGGTGGGGTCATCCTCAATACCATTCCAGCCCACCATTCACTCGCTTTGCCACACAGAAGGGGTGTGGCCACATTTACCTTGATCTCATCAGGCACTTGCACCAGCTTGAAGCATTTCTCTACCTCAACCAACCAATGCTGAGCCTCCTCGGGTCAGTACATCCCCTAAACTCCGAAACTCTGATTTTCCTCATCTCTCCATAGAAGAACCAGATATTATGCTGCGGTGACAGAGGAGGCGGAGGCGGAGGCTGCTGGGCAAACCCCTGTGCGATCACCGTCAAGGCATCCATGAGTACCTAGGGTAGAACCACTTGTGGGGATGATTTTCCTGCCCGTTGCCAGAGTTTCCTGCATTATCTCTTCGTTGAGGCATTTTCTCTGAAAGGTCAACGTTTTCATTAACAATCAGTAAATACAAGATATTACTGAAAGCTTGAATGTATAAGAATGGGTGAGGTATGAAATAAGAATACTAATACGAAAATTAACAGTTACACGCGCTCACACACACCCAACCCAGATCATACTTAAGCCATATACATTTAGTACTTATACCTAAGGACAAATTTAAGGGGAAATCATATCTTAAATTGATAAAAGTTCATAAACATAAGTTTTCGAGATAGATCTCAAGCCTAATCTCTGATACCACCTATAGCGCCCGACCAGATACTGGACATAGGTACCAGTGCACCCGCCGTAGTCTGCTACGAGAACTATGAAGTGTCAAAGCAGATCAAGCACACGTCATCCATGACGTAAGATAAATAAACGGAAACGTCGTAGAATTTAAAACTTCAATAACAACCATGTAATCAAATGAAATACAGCGGAAATGAAACGTGTTCAGGGAAAATGTCTAATATATCCTCCAATACAAAATATTAAATAATAAGTATTTCAGCTAAAAAGAGAATGAACGTAAATCTATCCACTTCACTGACCATCATCCCAACAAGCCCACCCGCTGTTGTCTTCTACAAAAATCATTTCGTACTCTGGCTCACCTAAAAAGAAGATAGAGTATCTATTCTTAGCGAAAACATCGTTAGCAAGTAACCCGTCTATACACCTTACGGGACTACACACGACGAGTCACCAGTACATAAATCAATGCCCAAAATAAGGTGCTCGGGTTAGCAAATAACATCTTTATAACAGCTCATCAAAACCAAATAAGTCACATAAAGGATACAGAAATACGGAACCAACACATATCGAGCAAAACATACCACATAAACAGATAATATACGAACGTCGTTTCTTGCATGTCAAATCTTATGCTTCGTGTTGCATTATACTTGCACTTCTTTAAAACCACACACTCAATTAAACAAAACCCATACATATGCCTTCTTTCATAAACATGTCATGTGTGTCGTTTCATAAAACTTTTCATAATTCTTCTTATCTTATTCTTCACGTAGCAGAACTTTATACCTTGTGGGTGATCAATCCACAGCAAATAGAACTTTATACCCCGTGCTGAAAGGTGCACGGCCCTATAACATATAAACTTTATACCATGTTGTTGATTCATAGGTCATGCTTTTATATACTGCCACTGCATGTGTGACTGTTATACCCTGCGATCAACCAACAGTCATAACCTTTTCTTCTTTTACATACACATGTTCTTTCTCAAAGCAAAACTCATGTCGGAATGCAAAATGCTTATGTCGTGATGTAAATGCTCATGTCACATATCAAGCTCCTAAAGATGTACACATACTTTACATATTGAGTAAAGGGTCACAAACCTCAAACATACCTCGAGCACATCTTACTCGTATCATTTCACGCCCTCTCATATCACGAATTCACCTCTAGCTTCCACCTTGCCTTACTCATTCACACTAATTGTTTACAACTCACTCACACCTCAAAAACACTTGTATTTTGTGAACAATGAAAGAGAATAAAAGTATTTCACATATATGGAGCGCTTAATGTGTCGAAAGAGACTTCCAGAACAGTTAGAACGCCTTCAAGAGGCGCCTAATGCGACATAAAGCGCATATACTAGGCGTTCGAAGTATTCTAGAATACACTGGTACACATCGAACGCCTACATAAGGCGCCTCAAGTGAGATGGAGCGCCTTATGAGGTGTTTGAGGTATTCTGGAATGTTTTGGAACACATCGAACGCCTACATCAGGCGCCTAAAGTGACATAGAGCGCCTAATGAGGTGTTCAAAGTATTCTGCAACGCACTGGAACACATCAAACGCCTATTTTAGGCGCCTTAAGGGGCGTTCGAAGTGTTCTGTCGATCTCCAAATCATGCAATTCTGCAGAAACTTCCTCCATTCTTCTCCTCTCTTCACCACGTTAAACACCCCAAATTCAACTTATCATCTAAATCCATCAAGCATAGCACACAAATAACATGGATTGATTCTTAAGCATATCAAATCGCATCAACTCTAGGCCTTCTATCACCCACATCTTCCGATATATCATCAAACTCTCCAACCCAACAAAGCTACAACAACCCATCATTCACCCTTCAAACCTTCTTCAAGTCATCTCAAATCATCTAAGGCACGATGAATAAACGTAATAATTTATAGCACAATAATCACATCACGGATGACACTTTTAGGCATATTTAACAACGACCAAGCACAATGTAGATATTCTCAGAATTTGGCCCAAAAGAACATGTCTTTACTCAATCAACAACAACAGGTACATATAATAGAGCAGTTAACATAAACACATCACGATTACCAATGTGTGATCCAATTTTCTCTTTTAGGAAAATAGGAGCTGCTGAATCAAAACTTGCATAAAGCGTATAGAAAGATTATTTGCCTTTTTATTTAGATAATGTTACGAGTATATGGCGGAATTTTGTGACGGGTTAGACCTAGGTTGGCCGCTCTTTCCTCTTCTTCCTCTTCCTTTCTTCTTCTTTCTCTCTTTCTTTTCTCTTTTCCTTTCTTCCTTTTTCTTCCTCTAGCCGTTTCCCCCTGTTCCTTTTCTTTTGTAACCGCTGGTCAAATGGGGGAGTAATATTTAATTGTGTAACTCCCTCAACATTTAATTGCGGAGGCCAATTTTGGTATTTTGGGGCTAATTTTATCCATTTCTGGTTTTTGATAATTTTTCCACCTACAATTTATTTAACTAAGCCGCATAAACATATGCAATTAATAAAATTATATTTTTAAGTTGTTTTCTAATTATTTAATGTCGGACTTGAAAATTACGGGGTATGACAAAAAAACAAATCAAAGAATCAAAATTTACGACTCTTGTCTCGTGTCTACCAAAATCTCAAGAAATCATCTGCAAAAACTTCTCATAGCCTCACGAGTGCATAGCAAGCCATGGTGTGATGGGATTCATGGAGGGTTTTGTCCATTCTGTTTGTCGGCCTGGTGGCTTTGGAGGCAGCGATGGCCATCGATTTCAACTATGGTCGGGCTCTTGAGAAGACCCTTCTCTTCTTTGAAGCTCAAAAATATGGGAGTTACCTCCGGATTACTTGTGAAATGGCGTGGACTGTGAAATTTACTGCGATCACCAAGAAAAACAGCGGTGAAATCAACAACTAAACATTCATGCGTGAAACTAAAGCATGAAAAACGATTGTGCTGAAAAAATAGCACGAGATGGCAGAGCAAAAACTGGAAAGAAAAACTCAGAAAGTTCTTGATTCCTTTGAATAACCGTTTCTGTACAAGACATTCAGCTATATAGTTGATCCGTACAAGATAAAGAGCAAAAAGTCTAAAGTGCCCTTCAGTACAACGCTAACACAAAATTTAAGTGAGGATAAAAATGTCATTTCGCTATGTTTAAAACTCTCACGCCATTATCCTGCGTCTTCTTCCTCCTTATGCACTCCGCACCTTCTTCACTCCGGGCACTTCGAGTCTTAGCTGATCACACACGCATCTTCCTCTCTTCACAACCAACTCAACTCATCACTAAGCTGCTCAATTAGAGATTGCTATTGCAAATTCACAACACCTGCACCAAACGCATCACAGATCATCGATCATCAAACTCATCTTTGACATCCCCCCTCAAGCATAGCTTGTCATAGAGATTGTGTATCCCAAGCAATTTTATCAACTGTGTCATCCTTTTAGAGTCCAAGGCTTTAGTAAATATATCTGCCAACTGCATCTCTGTACGTACTGGCATCAACTTTATTACACCTTCCTACACTTTATCTCTAACCACATGGCAATCTATCTCGATATGCTTTGTTCTTTAATGGAAGACGGGATTTTCAGCAATGTAAATTGCACTTTTACTATCACAGAAAAGCTCTACTGGCGTCTGATCCCTCAGTCCCAAATCACTCATAAGATACAAAAGCCACAGTATCTCGCAGGTAACCATAGCCATAGCCCTGTACTCTGCCTCAGCTGATGAGCGGGACACCGTAGTCTGCTTCTTTGCTTTCCATGAAACTAGAGCATCTCCAAAGAAAACGCAATACCCCGTGACTGATATTCTAGTTTCATGACACCCTCCCCAATCAGCATCCACGAAGGCCTTTAATTTCAGATTCCCATTTCTAGGAAACAACAGCCCTTGTCCTACCGTACCTTTGACATATCTGAGGAGTCTGTGTGCAGCCTTGAGATGATTCTCAGTGGGACAATCAAGAAACTGACTCAATTGCTGGACTGTAAATGCAATGTCAGGTCTTGTAATAGTGAGATAGATAAGTTTCCCAATTAACTTCCTGTAATGTGTGACATCCGTCAACTGTGGAGAATCTTGGTGTGTCAGGCTAAGATGGCTCTCCATTGGGCTTCTGGGTGGTTTGGCCTCTGAAAAACCAGCCTGTTCCAAAAGCTCTAAAGTGTACTTCTGTTGGTTCACACTAATCCCCCCCTTAGCCTGAGCCACTTCAATGCCTAAGAAGAATCTTAGAAGTCCCAGATCTTTAATTTGAAATGCCTGGTGCAATGCATTCTTGATCTCAGCTATGAGGACTGTATCACTTGACGCCACTATGATATCATCAATGTACACCAAGAGTAGGATGAAATCCGTATCAACCGTTTTGGTAAAGAGAGTGTAGTCACACTTAGACTGACAGAAACCCATGGACAGCAAGAATCTAGGTAGAGTGGCATTCCACTCTCTGCTAGCCTGCTTCAAACCGTACAAAGACTTGTTGAGCTTACAGACCATGTTTAGACTACCTACTGACATACCAGGTAGAGGTAACATGTAGATGTCCTCATGTAAATAACCGTGTAGGAAGGCATTATTGACGTCTAGTTGATGAAGATGCCAGTGAAATCTTGCTGCCAAGGCCAGTACTACCCTAACAGTTGTCATCTTGGCAACTGGAGAAAAGGTATCCATATAATCAATGCCATACTGTTGGGTATAACCATTTGCAACCAATCTGGCCTTGTGTCTCTCCACAGTCCCATCTGCCTTCAGCTTGACTTTATATACCCATCTGCATCCAATGGTCTTCTTGTCTTTAGGCAAGGGCACCACAGTCCAGGTATCATTAGCCTCCAACGCTGCTAACTCCACAGCCATAGCATCCTGCCACACAGACATACTAGAAGCTTCTGCATAAGGCTCAACATGTGCATTTAAACTGAAAATATATGACTTGTACTTTGGGGCTAAGGATGCATAAGTCATGATCTTACTGAGTGAATGTGGTGATGTACGTTTATGATGTTTGTCAGAAGAAACAACGTTATTGCAGTGGTAATCTTGGAAATAAAGAGGTGTGCGTCTGTTTCTGATGGGTCTATTTTGAGGTACTGGTTCCTGAATAGGTGGTAGCTCTATACTGATATGTCCACCCTCCATGTGTATATCGTGGTCATCAGGCTGAGCATATGGGCTCTCATGTGGACTCGCAGACTGATTAAAAGATGAAGGTGACTGAGGGCTTGAAGAGATAGGACTAGATGCATGTTGAGGACTTGGAGACAATGAGTGGACATTGGCTTCAGATGGAGAGAAGTTGGATGACTGGCCATTGGTTTCAGAAGCAGGAGGATTTGCAGAATGGACTGACTCATCGATGAAGTGAGAAATTGAGGAAGGCATATGACTTGATATGGCAGATGTGGAATAATCATGAAGACTAAACGGAAATATGGTTTCAAAGAAACTGACATCTCTGGATATGTAAACGCATTTAGTATCAAGATCTTGCAAAATAAATCCCTTCGTATTGTGAGGTAATCCCAGGAATACACTCCTCTTAGCTCTTGCAGAAAACTTCTCCTTGTGCCTTTGGGTGTTGGTTCCAAATGCTAGACAGCCAAACACCCTCAAGTCTCTGTATGCGGGAACTTGTTTGAACAACATCTCATAAGGGGTTCTCTGGCCAAGGACAGGTGTGGGAGTTATGTTTATGAGGTAGACGGAATGTTGGATACAAAAACCCTAGTATGGGGAAGGGAGAGAGGATTGAAATCTAAGTGCTCTTGCTACGGTCAAGATATGTTGGTGTTTACGTTCAACCATACAATTTTGCTGAGGTGTGTTCACACAACTGGTCTAGTGAATTACACCATTGTCTGCAAAAAAATTGATTCATCATGAACTCAGACCCATTGTCTGTCCTGATCTTCTTTATCTTTACATCAAACTGTACAGAGACATAATGGTAAAAACTTTGAACAATGGATCTAGTTTCACTCTTGGACTTCATCAGGTAAACCCAACAATATCTGCTGTAATCATCTATAACAGTAAGGAAGTAATGTTGCTTATACATTATGGGGAATTTGTATGGTCCCCAGATGTCCATATGAACAAGAGAAAACAAACTTGGAGATACAGACTCAGACACAGGGAAAGGTACTCTTTTTTGTTTGGCAAGAGGACACACTGTACATTGGAAAGATGAATCAGATGTTACAATGGAATCTACTTTATGAATTTCTTTTACTCTTGGACTGGACATATGGCCTAGTCTTGAATGCCATAACCATGCGTCTAAAGAAGTGACAACATGTGCCAAGGAAACAGGGAGGTGGCAAGATGTATGTCTGGCTCCTGGTTTGAAAGTTCCATGAAGATAGTACAAGCCTTGATCTACCTCAGCTAAACCAATCCTCCTCTTGGTTCTGAGGTCCTGAATCAAGCATGAATTAGATTTGAACAGAACTTCGAATTTGTTTGAATGTGTAAGCTTTCTCAAGGATATGAGATTAAATGCAAATGCAGGAACGTAGAAGACATTGGTGAGGACTAACTATGGATTTACCTTTACTGTTCCTATGTGTGTGACCTCTGCAAGGGATTTGTTAGGCAATTCAACAGATAAAGAATTAACTGATGTATAAGACTCAAATAGGCTGAAGCAAGAACAGACATGATCACTAGCCCCAGAGTCCAACACCCATATATTTGAGTTCAACTGCAATGTCTTACCTGATTCCTTTGCAGAAGTTGTAGTTTGTTGTGCAAACATGACGGCATGACGTCCACCTGCGTTTCTTGACATCACAGTAACACCTCTGTTATTGTTCTCTTGACGTTCCTGCAACAAATTCATCAATTGAACATATTGATCTTGAGTCAGTACAGGTGACTTCACACCGCCTTGGTTTTGATCTTCCTCCCAGTCTGTCTGACTGACTCTATCACCCTGCTGGCCTGCTCCACCATCGCTACTCACCATGTTAACTTGCCCCTTAGACTTAAACCCCGGAGGATACCCGTGTTTCTTATAGCATTTATCAACCGTGTGTCCCAACTTATTGCAAAAACTGCACATAGGCACTTTGGAATTATTCTGATAAGTCCTGGATCCACCTTTCCTTTGTCCTCTACCAGCACCTTTGTTATTACCATTACCAGAAGTGAAAGCATTGTTTCCAGATGCATTGCTCACATTCATAACACACGAAGGATTATTATTAAAGTGTCCTTGTGCACCAGAATAATTCAACTTCCTTTCCAGTTTTATAGCCATTGCAAATGCAGATTTCAAATCAGGCAGCGGATTGGACAACAAAATCTGTGACTTCACAGCCTCGAAGTCATCATTTAATCCTTTTAGAAATTTTATCACACAATCATTTTCAACAAACTTGTTAATCTCCACTGTTAGATTACAAGTACACCTACGACAAGAACAAGCTGGAATGGACCTGAGGACTAGTCATTCCTCCCAAACACTCTTAAGCCTAGTGTAATACTCAGTTACAGTGTTATTCTCTTGCTTAATAGCATAAAACTCTTCCTGTAAATCAGAAAGCCTAAATGAATCAGCATTTCCATATCTAGACTTCAAATCATTCCAAAATTCGACTGCAGAATCCAACCACACAACACTCTGCCTAATATTTGGAATTAAGGAGTTTACCAACCAAGAAACTACCATATTATTAGCTTTGAGCCAAGCATGATACCTGCAAGCAATCTCTGCTGGTTTCTCAATCGAACCGTCCACAAACGCGACCTTATTCGTCGACTCCAAAGCTCTTCTCGCAGATCTGCTCCAGCTGTGGTAATTATTCCCATCAAGTAACGGCTGAACCAGCACCATTGATGGATTATCACTTGGATGAATGAAATACGGATCATCCAACGGATCAACGACGGAATTAGATGTGGAGGCTGACATCGGACTGTTGTTATTCGCATTTGACGCCATGAAAGTTCCAAAGTTCATGGATCGTGGCTCTGATACTATGTGAAATTTACCGCGATCACCAAGAAAAACAGCGGTGAAATCAACAACTAAACATTCATGCGTGAAACTAAAGCATGAAAAACGATTGTGCTGAAAAAATAGCACGAGATGGCAGAGCAAAAACTGGAAAGAAAAACTCAGAAAGTTCTTGATTCCTTTGAATAACCGTTTCTGTACAAGACATTCAGCTATATAGTTGATCCGTACAAGATAAAGAGCAAAAAGTCTAAAGTGTCCTTCAGTACAACGCTAACACAAAATTTAAGTGAGGATAAAAATGTCATTTCGCTATGTGTAAAACTCTCCCGCCATTATCCTGCGTCTTCTTCCTCCTTATGCACTCCGCACCTTCTTCACTCCGGGCACTTCGAGTCTTAGCTGATCACACACGCATCTTCCTCTCTTCACAACCAACTCAACTCATCACTAAGCTGCTCAATTAGAGATTGTTATTGCAAATTCACAACACCTGCACCAAACGCATCACAGATCATCGATCATCAAACTCATCTTTGACATGGACATTCTGGTAATCAAGAGGTGAGTTCACAACTTCGTCCAACATCCTGTAGCATATTTTGTATGTTTTTGTCTTAAAAACATTGTCAAGGTTGCTTTTTTAATATAATATAATGTAATTTACGTTATATTGAAAAGTCGCCTGTAACAATATTTTTGAGACGGAAATCGTATCATCTAGAAGAGTAATTTTCAACCCTTCTAAAGAGACACGAACAATGTATCTCTGTATGTTCATTTGCCAAACATTATGTAACTTTTGCTAAAATTTTGTAAGCATCGTGCTATGTTTATTATGTTTATGAAGCCCTTTAAGATCCATATATAATAGGGTTTTTTGTTGTAATAGTTTGTAAAGGCAATGGGATGAAGAATAGATGCATGAGATCAAAGATGATGGTGAATGGGTGTTTAAATAAGCAAGAATAGCTTGACACATGACTTGGATCGATCCATGTATCAAATGGATAGATCCATGTGGCTTGAAAATGAAGTTGAGTATTCTGTCGGACATAGATCGATCACATCGATCGATCGATGTCACATAGATCGATCGATCGATGTGTCCTGGGTGCAGAGTTGAAACTTTATGTCCAACATATCGATCACATAGATCGATCGAAGTGACTTCGATCGATCGATGTGACAGATCGATGTTGGTCAGAATGGAATTGGAGCTTACTGTGAGACATCGATCGATGACATCGATCGATCGATGTCCTGATAGAAGTGACTTTTCATGGAAAATCACAACTTATGCATCAAGGGACATACCCAATTGCCATGCAACTGCCTTGAACGGCTGAATGGAGTTTGAAAGCCTATAAATACCATTGTACAAGACATCTTGCATCCAAGTTGAAGCTTGCATCCTATATTCTTCTTTCTTCTCAAATTCACTCTTGTTCTTGAAAGTTCATTGAATCTCAATCCTATTTGCTGAGGATTAGAGATTGTTGGCTGTTGTATCATATGAGAAAGTTTGCCTATAACCCTGCAGCATCTAGTGGGGGCAAATATTCCTTACGGAAAGTAATTCTCACGCCTCACGCCAAGCTTCTTTTCTTACTTCTTCTCTTGTTTGTTGTCTTGTTTCCTCATTTTAATAACGTTTTTATCTTGTAGTGTTACAAGAATAATCATTCTCTTGGACAAGTTAATATGATCATTAGTACGTAGCTGCTCATTGATAAGTATAGATAAATATTTTAGAACGTTCCATAACTGTGTGATGCTATATGTAATAACATGCATGGCTATATATAGAGTTATATACACAAATTCACGGTGCAAATTTATATGTATGTGAATTTGGGGAGAGAGTACTACGACGCACGAGACCATGTGAAGTTTGGGTTGCCAAGGGCCTTGACAATGACAATGCTTTCACGGGGTGCTATTTAGTACAGAAATGAAATTGTTAAACAGAACCAAACGGGACACACGTTTGGCTGCTATCAAGTGGGGAACTGATCATTTTATAAAAGCTCACATACAGTGACAAAATCTTCACTATCAATATTTAAAGTCTAATAAAATAGATAAAAACTAATCGAGACAGAAATATAAATTTGAAGCAAAGACATAAAAAGAAGAGCAACTAAAATAAAGGAATAAAACTGCTAAGAACAAACGCAAGAATGTTGAAAATTTCTTCTGATTTCTTTATATTGAATATGTACAATGTGTCTCTATATATACGCAACTAAAAGCCATTTAATTAAACACGTGATGCATACAAAATAACAAACTAGCTTAGGATCTAAGTTTATTCTCCAACCAAACAGCAAGTAACCGCTATTTTGATGGCGTGACAAGTCGTTCACCTAGAATGATCAATGCGCTTCATGTGTCTTCTCCTCTTGCATTGCACTAGATAGCTCACTTCTTCCAACTAGGATGCACTGCACTTGTTTTAGCTTAACTGTTGCTTTGACTTATTTCTTTTGATGTCACTTGTGCTATCCTCATGAATGCAAGCTGAAGGATTCCAACTACAGCATTGAGCTATTGCTAACATTTATCACCTCATCACCTCGACTCAGAACTAATATCCTTGCGTTCAGCATGCTGTTACGCTCCGTCACCTCGGCACATCGTTACATATGTGCTTGCGTTCAGCACATTGTTGTGTTCCTCCATCTTATCACCTAGGCTCGGTACATCATTAACAACACCTTCAACATTTGCAACACCCCTCCTCAATCCTGACTACCTAAAAATGTTACACATCCTCAAGGCTTCAGTCAGGTTGTATAGTCTTCGTGAATCGAATGTCTTTGTGAACACATCAGCCAGCTGAAATTCACTTCTCGCAGGCATGGGTGTCATTACTCTCTCTTGAAATTTTTCTCCCACAATGTGACAATCTATTTCAATATGTTTTGTCCTTTGGTGAAATACTAGATTCTCAACGACGTATATAACACTGTTGTTATCAGAAAACAACTCAACTGGCTCAGAGTCTACCACCTGTAAGTCTTTTAGAAGATAGAGCAGCCATTGTACTTTACAAGTGGCAACTGCAGGCGCTCTGTATTCAGCTTTCGGTAATGATCTCGACACTGTAGTTTGCTTTTTGACCTTCTAGGAAATCAATACATCTCCTAGGAACATACAATAATATGTAATTGATCTTCTCGTTTCAGCACAGCCTCTATGGCTTGAATCATCAAAGGCTTTGAGTATCAGATCAACCTTCATAGGAAACATTAAACCTTGTCCTTGAGATCCCTATGGGTACCTTAGCAGTATGTGTGCTCCCTTGAGATGCAACTCTGTAGGAGTTTCTAAAAACTAAGTTGCTACACAACATAAGCAATATATGGTCTATTGATGGTTAAATATAGAGGCTTCAATCAACTATCTGCAGCTTGATACATCTTGTACCAAATTAGAATCATTGTGGCTAAGTTTTAAGTTCTGTTCCATGGGTGTTTTGGCAACATTAGAGCCCAAGAATCCATCTTTTCCAACCGTTCTAGTGTGTTTTTTCTTTAGCATATCATGATCATCCCTGTGATCTGGCTACTTCTAGGCCAAAGACGTTGAAAGCCTGGTTTAAGACGGTTGTGCTCGTCTATTTAATCTTCTCGGTTTGACACATCATTTAATAACATCTTTAACATCTGCAACACACAGCCTGATGTACTATGATGACTGGTACCACTTTGATGCCTTTAAGTAAATATCGTCCCTATTTCACCTATATTATTTTTTCGAATTAAAGTACATGACTATCTATTCGCATAGAAGAGGAAGTTTCCACAGTTGGTCACCTATTTGAGTGAAAAAGGCAAATTCCTCCCTCGCTATTGATCACCAAATCACAATACAAGGTCAAATTAACGTACACGTATTATATTATACACACAATGTCTTATTTTATCTCAGTTTTATATTTTTTTATTCTTCATGGGACGTCTAAGAAAATCTATCGATTTTTTAAAATAAGCCTGCCAATTTTATGTGCAACTTCAAAGTATAACACAGGAAGCATCAATAATCTATGCAAGCAAAAAAGGGAAAATAAATAATTTATAATAGTTCATAATAAGACGGCGACAACAACAACTAAACCTAGTTCCCACCATGTGCAATCCGCTATATGGATCAATTATTTCGCTTACATATTATTCATTTGTTTATCTTTTTTTTTTTTGAATCGTAGCATAAATCCTACCCTCCTTTTATGTCTCATTGACTTAATGCCATGATATGCATCTTTAGAATATGCATCTTTCAAAAATATCATATCATCTCAATCATGTTCGGCCTAATTACCTAAAATTTCTATTTAAATCTTATACCTTCTATATGACATCGATTACATGAATCAGTTGTCTCCACTGTGATCTATCACTGCCATATGCTTCTCAATTGTCATATAAGTCATATCCTTCCTTATTATTTCTTTCCATGTCTTCTTTGGCCTCTCTCTCACGTTTAATATACACCTCATTCATTGTCTCGCACTACCTAACATGTACATCTGTAAGACGCCTTTGCACATTCTCGTACCATTGTAACCTTGACTCTCTCATCTTCTCTTCTATAGGAGCCACCCAACTTTTCTTCTCATATGTTCATTTCTTATTTTTATCCTTGTATGTCCACAAATCCATCTTAACATTCTCATTTCTACCACTCGTATCCTTTGTTCATATGCATGATTGATTGCCTAATATTTAGACTAGTATAACGGTGCAGGTCATACTACATTCCTGTAAAACTTCCTCATAAGCTTTAAAGGTATTTTCCTATCACAAAAAAGATCTCACGTACTTCTTCACTTTAACCACTCCACTTGTACTATGTGATTCACATCTTTGTCAATTTCTCTATCTTTCTGTAGTATAGATCCTAAATATCTAAAATTCTCACTCAGGTGAGTCTCTTGGACTCTTATTTTCACGCAAGGCTCCAAAATTATTCTTTTGTAGCTAAAATTAAGTTTCATATACAATATTTAAAAAATACAGCTTTTTCATGAGTTGAAATTATTTCTCAAACAAAAGTGTTAATTATATATATATATATATACATACATATATATCTTTCAAAAATATCATATCATCTCAATCATGTTCGACCTAATTACCTAAAATTCTTACTTAAATCTTATACCTTCTACATGACATCGACTACATGAATCAGTTGCCTCCACTGTGCTCTATCACTGCCATATGCTTCTTAATTAAGTCATATCCTTCCTTATTGTGTCTCTCCATCTCTTCTTTGGTCTCTGTCTCTGTAACGTTTAATATGCACCTCATTCATTGTCTCGCGCTGTCTAACAGGTACATCCGTAAGACGCCTTTACACATGCTCATACCATTGTAACCTTGACTCTCTCATCTTCTCTTCTATAGGAGCCACCCAACTTTTCTTCTTCATTTCTTATTTTATCCTTGTATGTCCACACATCCATCTTAACATTTTTATTTCTGCCACTCGTATCCTTTGTTCACACTCATAATTAACTGTCCAACATTTAGACTAGTACAACTGTGCAGGTCATACTACAGTCCTGTAAAACTTTCTTATAAGCTTTAAAGGTACTTTCCTATCACAAATAAGATCTCACGTACTTCTCCACTTTAACCTCTCTGTCTGTACTATGTGATTCACATCTTTGTTAATTCCTATATCTTTTTGTAGCATAGATCATAAATACGCAAACTCTTACTCAGGTGAATTTCATGAGTTAAAATTATTTCTCAAACAAAAGTGTTAATTATAATATTGTTATAAACTCAAGCGACGATATAATAAGAACAAGAAGAAGTTGATTATATGATCTCTATACTCTTCAAAGGTATATCAATTCTTACAAGAAGTTGTTCTATTTATAGGGTATGAAAATTATAACATTTTCTTAAGATTAATACCCACTACCACCATGATCCTTAGTGGGTGTTAATGGCCTTAGTGGGTGTTAATGTTTGGACATCCACTAACCCCACTAACATACATAATAATACACAATACTCCCCCTTGGATGTCCAAATTTTATATAATATGCCTCGTTAAAACATTGCCAAGAAAAACTCAGTGGGATAAAAACTTGGTCGAAGGAAAAAGAGTACACATTCATAAAATTGGAAAGTGTGATATACTGCCTCGTTAAAACCTTGCCAAGAAAAACCCTGTGGGATAAAAACTTGAACGAAGGAAAAAGAGTACAGTATGTATAGTAATCATACTCCCCCTGATACTGACAAGAGGTATTTGAGTTGACGCATTCCAATGCTGTATACCATCTTTCTAAATGTAGTTGTTGGTAGTGCTTTGGTGAACAAATCAGCAAAATTCTTCTTTGATTGTATCTGCTAGATATCAATGTCGCCATTCTTCTCAAGATCATGAGTGTAAAAATATTTTTGGTGATATATGCTTCGTTCTTTCTCCTTTGATGTAGCCATTCTTAATTTGAGCAATACATGCAGAATTATCTTCAAACAATATCGCCGGAGTCTTTCTTAGTGAAGATAATCCACACGATTCTTGAATATGTTGAATCATCGACCTTAACCATACACATTCACGACTTGCTTCATGCAATGCTAAAATCTCAGAATGGTTGGAAGATGTGGCTGTTAATGTCTGCTTCACTGATCTCCATGATATAGTTGTACCTCCATAAGTAAAAAACATATCCACTCTGTGATCTTCCCTTATGAGGGTCAGATAGATAGCCAGCATCAGCTTATCCCTACAACCGTGACTCAGAATTCTTTGAATAGAATAGGCCCATATATATTGTTCCACGAACATAGCGTAAAATATGTTTGACATCATTCCAATGTCTTCGTGTTGGTGTAGAGCTATATCTCACTAATAAATTGACTGAGAATGCTACATTTGGTCTTGAGCAATTTGCAAGATACATTAAAGCACCAATTGCACTAAGATAAGGTACTTCTAGACCTAATAATTCCTCATTATCTTCTGGTGGTCGGAATGGATCTTTCTTTATATCTAATGATTGTACCACCATAGGACTGCTGTATGGGTGAGCTTTGTCCATATAAAATCTCTTCAAGATCTTCTCCATGTATGCAGATTGATGAAGAAAGATTCCATTATGCAAATGCTCGATCTGTAGGCCAAGACAAAATTTGGTTTTTCCAAGATCTTTCATCTCAAACTCTTTCATGAGATAATTAGCAGTTTTGGTAAGCTCTTCAAGAGTTCCAACAAGATTCAAGTCATCAACGTATACAGCAATTATAGAGAATCCATTTTCAGATCTTTTGATAAATACACACGGACAAATTAGATTGTTTGCATATCCTTCTCTAATGAGATACTCACTGAGACGATTAAACCACATCCTGCCAAATTGTTTTAGTCCATACAAGGATCTCTGTTATTTGATTGAGTATAATCCATGTGTCTTTTGATCACATGCTGTAGGCAATTTTAATCCTTCAGGGATCTTCATATAAATATCATTATCTAAAAATCCATATAAATATGCAGTAACCACATCCATTAACTGCATATCAAGGTTTTTAGCAACTGCCAGGCTGATTAGATATCGTAATGTTATAACATCAATTACTGGGGAATATGTTTCATCATAATCAAGCCCATGTCTTTGTGAAAAACCTTGCGCAACAAGACGTGTCTTGTATCACACAATCTCATTTTTCTCATTGCGTTTTTGTACAAAAACCCATTTATATCCAATAGGTTTTATCCCTTCAGGGGTTTGGACTACATGTCCAAATACTTTGCGACTTTCTAATGATTTCAGTTCTGCTTGAATTGCATCTTTCCACTTTGGCCAATCATTTCTGTGTCGACATTGTTCAATGGATCTCGGTTCAGGATCCTCATTTACAATTTCACATGCAATATCATAAGCAAAAACATGATCAATAATAATCTTTTGTCTATTCAAATTTTCTCCTGAACTTACATAATTCAAAGAGATTTCTTCAAAATTTTGTTCACTTGCTTCTTCAGGAGCAATGTGTTTATCAATTTTAGACTGATCATTTTCAATTTCTATAGCGCTTTCAGGTTGCGAACTTCTTTGCTCTTCTGGAGAATTCTCTTCAGAGGTATTAACTTGTACCCTTCTCTTTTGAGGGTTTTTATCTTTTGGACCGATAGGGCGTCCACATTTTAGACTTGCTTTTGGTATACTATTATCATGTCTTTCAGAGACATCAAGCCGAATTGGCGTATTCGTCGCCCGAACATGGGATTTTGTTATCCTTTAACTATCAGTAAATGCGTCAGGCAACTGATTTGCAATATTTTTGTAAATGAATTATCTTTCTTACTTCTTGCTTGCACTGATTTGTTCGTGGGTCAAGATAAGAAAGTGAAGGAATGTTCCATGTAATTTCACGTCGTTCTTCAGGAAACAGTACTTTGTCTCCCCCTAACGGCGGAAAAACTTTCTCATAAAAATGACAGTCAACATATCTTGCCTTAAATAAATCACCAGTCAGGGGCTCAACATATCTCACAATAGATGGAGAATCAAAACCCACATATATGCCTAGACGTCTTTGAGGACCCAGTTTTGTCTGTTGTGGTGGAGCAATCGGAACATAAATCGCACAACCAAAAATCTTTAAGTGTGAAATATCAGGCTGCTGGCCAGATACCATTTGCAATGGCGAATATGGTTGAAACGAACTGGGTCTAAGCCGTATTAATGCAGATGCATGCAGAATTGCATGTCCCCAAGCTGTCATGGATAAATTAGATCTTAAGAGCATAGGTCTAGCAACCAGTTGTAAACGTTTTATAAATGACTCTGTCATGCCATTTTGAGTATTCACATGTGCCACTGAATGCTAAACATCAATCACAATCGACATGCAATAATCATTAAAAACTTGGAAAGTAAATTCACCAGCATTATCAAGACGAATAGATTTAATTGGATAATCCGGATATTGTGCTCTTAAGCTTATAATCTAAGCAAGAAGTTTGGCAAATGCTATTATTCTTGTCGAAAGCAAACTCACATGAGACCATCGTGAAGAGGCATCCAATAAAACCATAAAATATCAAAATGGTCCACAAGGGGGATCAATAGATCCACAAATATCTCCTTTTCTTTGTAAAAATATAGGAGATTCAACATGAACCTTCATCAGGGATGGCCTCTTGATTAATTTCCCTCGTGAACAAGAAACACACACAAAATCACGAGGTAAAAGAATCTTCTGATTCTTTAAAGGATGTGACCGATCCCGGGTGGCCAAGTCGATCATGCCATAACATGAATAGTGTTGGATTATTGAACTTCTGGTTCATCACAATATTAGATTCTATTGGATGTATAGTCGCATAATACAATCCAGAGGAGAAAATTGAGAATTGTTCTTTATAAGCTTCTGGCATGAGTCTTTGTATGTAATACATAAAAATTCCATATTCCCTTTATTCATGGTTTCAATATGAAACCATTAAGACGTATGTCTTTAAAACTCAACAAGTTTCATTTCGACTTGGCAGAAAATAATGCAATATTTATCAATATAGATGTACCACCCGGTAGTAGTATAGTAGTTGCTCTTCCAGAGCCCTCAATCAATGATGTAGTACTCGAAATTGTACTAACATTTTCTTTTGTCAATTGCAATGTCAAAAAATATTTTCGATCACGAAGAATTGTGTGTGTCGTTCTACTGTCAACCAGACAGATGTCTCCACCATTCATCTTGAATATATGTCTAGCATAACATATACAATGTTTATAATTAAATTTAATTCCAAAGAATCAATGCATAAATGGAAATTATAATGTAAATGACAAAGAAATTTTATTTATGCTAACAGATAAGTTTAAATTGAAACAAAGTTACATGCTAAGATATCATAAACTAAATGAAAACTTATCCAAAGAAAACATGACTAATCATGAAAAATAACTAGACATCCTACATATTGTTATTTTTAACATCATCCACAAACCGGATTCCATTGTCATCTATACTTGGGCCTATAAGATAATCTTCAAGATCTAAATCATCAAAATGATTGGGGATGGTGCCTTCATTATCTGCTATGTTTCCAAAGTGTGCAAAATTACTTTGTTTTACCTTGCCTTTATCCTTCTGGGATGCCTGATAAAGATCAACCAAATATTTTGGTGTACGGCAAGTGCGAGACCAATGTCCTTGAGATCCGCATCAATAACATGTCTCATCGTAATTCTTAGCATTTGCACCATCTTTTACAGCTTTTTCCTTTTCACGCGGCTTTTTATTATTTTCTCACTTCTGGTGGTATGGTGCAAAGCTTCTACTACTGCCACGACCTCTACCTCCACCGCGACTGCGACCACGACCATGACCTCTACCGCGATCATTAAAATTTGCATTCACTTAAGGAAATGGTTTTGACCCGGCCGGGTGAGAAGTGTGGTTATTCATTAACGGTTTATTATTTTATTCAGCAACTAAGAGACATGAAATGAGCTGAGAATATTTTTCAAAATTTTGTTCCCTGTATTGCTGCTGCAAGAGCATGTTGGATGCATGAAAAGTAGTGAATGTTTTTTCTAACATGTCAGCATCAGTAACTCTATCTCCACACAACCTCAATTAGGAGACAATAGAAAACATAGCAGAATTATATTCATTGACTGCTTTATAATCTTGCAACATTAGATGCAACTAGTCATATCGAGCCTTTGGGAGGATAACACTTTTATAATGATCATATCGTTCTTCCAGATTTTTCCACAACTCCCGAGGCTCTTTTACCCCAAGGTATTCGGATTTCAGCCCTTCGTGGAAGTGATGGCGAATAAATATCATGGTCTTAGCCTTATCTTGCTCACTAGCCACAACATTATCCTTAATTGCATGCCCGAGGTTCATAGCCATCAAGTGGATTTTAGCATCAAGAACCCATGCCATGTAATTTCTGCCAGAAATATCAAAGGCAGAAAATTCCAGTTTAGTGATGTTCGCCATTGGTCTGATTTATACATAAAGAAAATATATCAGAAGATGATATATCCACTCAAAAACACAATAAACACATACAACAAGCATTAACGACAATAAAGAGAAAAACCAAATAGAAACAAGAAGAATAACAAGAGGAAAACCGGATGATATAACAAAAGAAGAGGAAACTGTTATAACAAAAGAAGAAACTGTTGTAAAGGAGTTA